>JACAFY010012985.1:0-16965 GCA_015252635.1 Dictyostelium capitatum
ACAACATGGGGTGGTTAAATACTTGGCTCAACAACAACCGGGAAAATTTCAAGTTTTTTTTTCTGAAAAAATTTTAAAAAAATAAAAAATTTTATATAAAAAACAAAAAAAAAAAAAAAAACAAACTCTCACAATAAAAACAAACTATTTTTTTTTCCTCCTATCTTAATTATCATCGTCGTTATCATCATCAACATCTTCATTGTTTCAAGAAGAAAATGACAGAAGAAAGTATTTAGCTAGTAATGTGATCCTACAGATTTAAAAATTAGTGATAAAAATTAAATTATTATTTCATAACAAAGTTGGTGAAAGAGTACCAATGGATGTTACAGTTGGTAAATGCTTAAAACCAGCAGCTGATGGTGTTTATCAAGTAGCACCAAAAGTAACCACTGGAGACCTTTTCAAATCTCGTAAAGTTCTCTTGTTCGCAATACCTGGTGATTTTTTTTCCCTCCCATTGTCTTAATTATCATCATCGTCATCGTCAACATCATCATTTTAAAATATAAAAAATATTTTCATGTCACTATTTTACTCAACCATCATAAAATTGATTCAAATAATCCAAAAATTAGACAGCTATCACACACTGAAAAAGTTTTTTTAAAAAGAAAAGTTAAAAAAAATTTATTTTTTGATTTTTTTATAAATTTTTTATCAGTACCAACAGTTTAAAATATTATCTTTTTTTTTATTAATAAACACTGTGGGGTTACAAAAATCAATCAATCATCATATGATTTTATAAAATATAGATTTAATAA
Organism: Dictyostelium capitatum; assembly: GCA_015252635.1. Taxonomy (NCBI): domain Eukaryota; phylum Evosea; class Eumycetozoa; order Dictyosteliales; family Dictyosteliaceae; genus Dictyostelium; species Dictyostelium capitatum. The sequence continues at coordinate 771 of JACAFY010012985.1, forward strand.
TTCAACCATATAATATAGATATAAACATAATAATAATAATAACAATAAAAAATAATCTAGATCAATAAAATGGGTAATTCATTCTCATTTGAACCATATGGTGAGGATGAATCTGAAAATACAACAAATGATAATAATAATAATGATCCAACAACTAAAAGAGTAAACTTATCATCATCGTTATTTCGAGAAGAAGAAGATGATAGAAGAAAGTATTTAGCTAGTATAAAAGAATTGGAAGCAAAATTTAAATTATCAGCGCAAGAATCACGTAAATTAAAAACTCATAGGTCAGCAATCCTAATTCAAAAAGTTTGGAAAGGATATAATCAAAGAAAGAAATGGGCTTTATTTTGTATGTAAAAAATCTGTTAATATTCATATCTACATCATGTGTAAATATATACTAACATCGACTAAAAATTCTACTGTACAGTAAAAAAAACACAAGTTATAAAAGAATTATTAATTACAGAAAAAGATTATGTACAATTTTTAAAGGTTATAGTTGAAGTATATATGAAACCATTGAAAGAATTAGCAAATAGTGGTAGTGGTAGTGGTAATGGTACAGGTGGTGAAGGTGGTGGATCATTATCAGGATCAATTAATACAGCAAAAATTATTAAAAGTTTAAAAAGTGAAGGTGCAAAAGATATGGGATTAAATTTAGATCAATTACCATTAAGTAGTGAAGAAGTAAAAATTGTATTTTCACAAGTTGAAGTATTATTATTGTATAATTCAATGTTATTAGAGAAATTATCATCAAGAATTACCAATGATAGATGGAATTATCAACAAAAGATTGGTGATGTATTTTTAGAGATGACACATTTCCTTAAAGTACCATATAGTCATTATATAACACAATTCCCAGCGGTTTTAAAAGTATTGGAAGTTGCATCAAAACGTCCATCATTTGTATTATTTATTCAAGAATGTAAACATTTACCAGAAGTTGGTAAACGTGATTTACAATCATTTGTTAGTATGCCAGTTCAACGTTGTCCAAGATATGTATTGTTGTTAAGAGAATTACTTAAATTCACAAGTAAAGGTGATGCTGATCATAAAAATTTGATATCGGCATTACATGGTATGGAAACAATTGCAGATTTAATTAATCGTCAAATGAAAGAAGAAGAAATCTCACGTGAAATTATAGCCATCAATGAAAAGTTAACACCAAAAGTTAAAAATTTAATTGAACCACATCGTAGATTAATAAAAGAAGGTCAAGTTAAAATTTATAAAGCAGATGGAAATGATCATGATATTGCAACTGGTACAATTAGACCTTCATCAATTTGGAAAATTGCATCTCCTCGTTTTCGTTATATCTATCTGTTTAACGATTGTTTTATAGTTTCAAAAAAAACAAAAACACTCTACAAAGTAGAACAAAATGTAAATTTAGAATATAGTACAGTAATAGATTATTCAAAAACAATTAAAATTGTTGAATCAATTTCAGATGATCAATTAAGTAGTAATAATAATAATAATAATGTAGATAATAATAATAATAATAATAATAGATTAAGTAATAATTTAGATAATATATGTAATAATAATAATAATATAGACAATAATAATAATAATAATAATAATAATAATAATAATAATAATAATAATAATAATAATAATAATAATAATAATGTATCATCACCAGATTTAAGTAGTAATGGTAATAATACAGCAAACAACAATAATAATAATGGTAGAAAGATGAGTTTTTCAAGTTTTATAGAGAATAGTATAAAGAGTGGTAGAGAAAGTATAAGGGGTGGTAGTTCAAGTACAGGTGATAAATATTATTTTAAATTACATACATTGGAATGTACATTGGTAATTTGTTTACCAACAGAAGAAGAAAAAGATCAATGGAAGAATGCATTTATAAATGTAATTAATCAAGTAACTGAAAATACATTATCATTTAATCCAAAATGGTCAACAAATCCTGGTTTAGTAAATGCAACAGGTGATAACTCATCAAATGGTGGTATTTATGGTGATGGTACAGATACTTATATGTCACCCCATTTAAGTGTTGCTTCATTTACTTCACCTTCACTTAACCGTATTTCACCATATCATCTTAAATTATCATCTCCAATGCGTGGTACTTTACTTACAAATGATAATTTCTCATTAAAACAATCAATTCAAGAATTATTATCATTACAAAAACCAATTAAAGGTATGGATGGCGCATCATCATCATCATCGTCATCTACAACATCATCAACTACAACAACATTAACATCAACACCAAAATCAACAATATCATCAACATCTTCTGTATCAACAACATCATCTCCAAAATCAACGTTATCATCACTTGATAAATAATAATAATAATAATTGTAATAACTAAAAATAACAATAATATAATTTTAAAATAAAAATAAAATAAAAAAAACATATTTATTATATAATCTTTTTATACAAATACACGTGTCTCACTAACACACATAATTTTGCAACATCAGCCAATGATTTTTTTTTTATTTTTTTTTTTTTCAATTTTTTTTATTTTTTTTTTAATATACTTTTTATTTTTACTTCACTCCCAACCATCATATTACATTTTTTTTTTTATAGTTATATAGTTTTTTTAATAATAATAATAATAAAAAATAATATAATAATATAAAAAGATGTCATTATCACAATCAGGATCAATTGAAAAACCATGTTCAATTTTAATAAATTATGATAAAGGTGACCCACCACAAGTAAATGAATTTAAACAAAATTTTGAACATGGTACAACCGAACAAAAGATTGAAACATTGAAAAAGGTTATTTTATATACAATTAATGGTGAACCAATTCCACAACTATTAATGCCAATCATTCTTTATGTTATGCCATCAAATGATCATACCGTTAAAAAATTATTATTAATCTATTGGGAAGTAATTGAAAAAACTCATCTTGGTAAATTAAAATCTGAAATGATTTTAGTATGGTATGTGATTGATTATTTTCAAAGTTTAGTATTCGTATATAACTAACATTTGTTCTATATATTTGCTCTCATACAGTAATTCATTATTAAACGATTTAAATCATCCAAATGAATTTGTACGTGGTAGTACATTAAGATTTTTATGTAAATTAAGAGAAGCTGAAGTATTGGAACCATTAGTACCATCAGTTCGTTCAAATCTTGAAAATAGACATGCATATTGTAGAAGAAATGCTGTATTAGCAATATATAATATTTACAGTCATTTCGATTATTTAATTCCAGATGCACCAGAATTAATTTATAATTTCTTATTAAGTGTATGTTAGGTTAATATTATTATTATTATTATTATTATTATTATTATTATTATTATTATTATTATTATTATTATTATTTCAAATACTAATATTAATACCGTACAATCTATACAGGAAAAAGATGCATCATGTAAAAGAAATGCATTTATTATGTTATTTAATTGTGCACCAGAAAAAGCAGTTGAATATTTATCATCAGTATTGGATGAAGTTCCAACATTTGGTGATATGTTACAATTTATTGTTGTTGAATTAATTAGAAAAGTTTGTAAAACTTCACCATCTGAAAGAGTATGTAAAAAACAACAACAGATATATTAATACGTATATATATACTAACTAACATATTTACTATTTATTATTTTAGTCAAAATATATTAAATGTATTTTTACATTATTAAATTCATCATCACCAGCAGTTAAATATGAAAGTGCAGGTACATTATTATCATTATCATCAGCACCAACAGCAGTACGTGGAGCAGCAAGTGCATACATTGATTTATTATGTAATGAAAGTGATAACAATGTTAAAATGATTGTATTGGATAAATTGATTGACATTAAAAAGAATCACAGTAAAATTATGGAAGAATTGGTTATGGATATCCTTAGAGCATTATCATCACCAAACATTGATATCTGTAAAAAGGTATTAAACATTGTATTGGACTCTGTTACACCAAAGAACATTGATGAAATTATCATGTTTTTAAAGAAAGAAATCAACAAAACTCAATCCAAAGAATTTGATAAAGGTTTGGAATATCGTCATCTTCTCATTAGAACTATTCATGTATCATCATTGAAATATCCAGAAGTACTTAGTAATGTTGTACCATTACTCATGGAATATTTAGGTGATAGTTATCTTCCATCTGCAGTTGATGTTGTCATATTTTTACGTGAAGTCGTTGAAACTTATCCAGCTCTCAGAGAATTGATCATTAAAAAGTTGATTGAAAATCTTTCAACCATTAAAGTTTCCAAAGTTTATCGTGTTGCAGTTTGGGTAATTTCAGAGTATGTTACAAACTTGGATGATCTCTTCTACGCAATGACATCTGTATCCAATGATCTTGAAGATCTATTTAAACCAAAACCAGCTGAAGAAGTTCAAATGGAAACAAAAGCAAAAGCTCGTGTTGAAAAATTATCAATTCACAAATTGATTTCAGATGGTGATTGGTATTTGGCATCTTGTATTTCAAGTTCATTAACAAAATTATATTTTAGAGCAGCACAATTGGAAATCAGTGATGCAGATGATAATAAATTGAAAGCACAAGTTATGATGATTATATCTGTACTTGTAAATCTCAGTAAAGCAAATCAAGTTTCAACATCGAAATCAGCATACGAAAGAATGTTATCTTGTATTCAAGTACTCATAAATTCAAATGATTTGGTTAGAAAGATTTGGTTGGAAGATTGTCGTCAATCATTCACCAATTATCTCAAGTATCTTTTGATCAAACAAAATGAAAACAAGAAAAAAACCGAAAAAGAAGTAGTTGTAAAAGCAAATAACATTATAAACATTAGACAATTGAAATCAAAGAAAGCATTTGGTCCAGTTGATACAGAAGATGATTTACTTAAAGCAGTTGGTAACACCAATGATTTGAATAAAGATCAAAATGAATACTCTAAAATTTCACAACTCTCTGGTTTCTCTGATCCAATTTACGTTGAAGCATACGTTAGAGTTCATCAATACGATATTGTTTTGGATATCTCTGTTTTCAATCAAACCAATGATACCCTTCAAAATGTAACATTGGAATTGGTAACATTGGGTGATTTGAAGATTTGTGAACGTGTTGCTCCATTTACAATGGGTCCACGTGAAAAAACAAATTGTAAAGCATCAATCAAAGTTAGTTCAACTGATAACGGTGTAATTATGGGTACTGTTGCATTTGATATTGCTGGTGCAGTTAGTAGTATGTCTGATAAAAATTGTGTTATCCTTAATGAACTCCACATTGATGTTATCGATTATATCCTTCCAGCTAATCATCAATACACTGATGTACTCTTTAGAAATCATTGGTTAGAATTTGAATGGGAAAATAAAATTCCAGTAAACACAAATATCACTGATCTCGTTAAATACGTTCATCACATTAGTAAAGTAACAAACATGGGTATTCTCACTCCAGAAGTTCATCTTTCAAATGAAACTGGTATACTCTCTGCTAATCTTTGTGCTAAAAGTGTATTTGGTGAAGATGCTCTCGCTAATATTTGTATTGAAAAACAAAATGATGGTAAAATTTCTGGTTACATTCGTATTCGTGCTAAAGTTCAATCAATTGCTGTTACTTTGGGTGAAAAAATTGGTAATACTATGAGAATTTAAAATTATTAAACACAAACAAAATAAACAAATAATAATAAAATAAAAAATAATTTTTTTGAATAATATGTTATAAACAAAAAAAAGAAAACAATAATTAAATTGTATTAAGAAGCTACCTTCTGTGCTAATGATGTAATAACCTTGAAATTTACAAACCAAATAAAAAAAAACCACTTTAAATTTCAAAATAAAAATATCTTTTTTTTTTTTTAGATTAATCTGAAGATCTATTTTAATGATTTTCAAATAAAAATACATTTATTTTGGTTGGTTTTGTCTAAACTACAATTTTAATATAAAAAAATAAAAATTAATTAACAATATATTTTTAAAAAACCTTAATTTTTTTGATCAAACTTCTGTATACTTCATACATATTCAATAATAATAATAATAATAATAAATTACATAAAAATGAAACAACCTTTACAACAATTAAGTGATCCACGTAATTATGAACAGGATCGTTTATTTGCATTGAATGATCCATCAGGCTTTTGGGACAGAGTTGCAACAAAATTTGTTTATTGGTAAATATTTTAATTTTTTATGTATTGGATTGTTTGTGTATCATTGTCAGAAATAAAATATTAACTAAATAATATATGTTAATTCTTTAGGGATAAAAAATATGAGTCAATTTACAATAAAGATAATTTAATTTATCCAGAATGGTTTAAAGGTGGATTATTAAATACATGTTATAATGTATTGGATTTAAATGTAAAGAATCCATTAAAAAAAGATAAATATGCGATAATTTATGAATGTCCATATTTAAATCAAACAATTAAATTAACATTTGAAGAATTATTAGAAAGAGTATGTGAATTCTCAAGAGTATTATTAAATTTAAATATTTCAAAAGGTGACATGGTTATAATTCATATGCCTAATACAATTCAAAGTATAATTGCTATGTTATCATGTGCTAGAATTGGTGCGATTAGATATACATTACATGAATGTTTTAATGTACATGGTTTTGAAGAAAAAGTTAATTTATTAAAACCAAAAATAATAATATCTTCAAATTATGGTATCCACAATGAAAATGTTGTATCCTATTTATCAGTTTTAAAAAAAGTAATGGAATCATCAATTCATAAACCAGATAGTATTTTAATATATAATAGGAAATATATTATCGATGGTGCTTATTCTTCAAATAATGATCAAATTTCAAATAATTATTTTCCAAATTCATTTGATTGGAATGTACAAGTTTTAAAATCAAAATCAAACCCATATAGAGAGTATATACCAGTTGAATCTAATCATCCATTGTATATAGTATTCTCTAGTGGTACTTCAAATGATAATCCAAAACCAAGTATTAAAACTAATGGTCCTGATTTAGTAGGGATGAGTTACATTGCAAGTTCGTCATCAAATAGTGGGGGTATAATGTTATCAATGGCATTGATTGGATATGAATCATTTCAAGCATTAATTTACACAACATTATTAGGAGGTAATACATTAGTGTTTCAAGAAGGTATTGATAGTCCACAAACATTTTTAAAACATGGTTGGAAATTGATTGAAAAAAATAAAATTTCAAAATTTAGAATACCATTAAAAATAATTAAACAAATAATTAAATTGGACAAAGAAGCAAATGAAGCAAAGAAATATGATTTATCAAGTTTGAATTCTATTTCTCTTTCAGATAGCTTTTTTGATCAATTAATAATTGATTACATTGAAAAGAAAATTGGTGTTTTATGCGTAGTTTTATATGGTCAATCCCAACTGGTTTATTTTACACTTTCATCTGGTATTAAAAACGATTTAAACAATTTTAAAAAATATGGAAAACCCCCAGCATTTATGAAATTATCTATTTTATCTGAAAAATCTGGTAAAGAAATAAATAATGATGGCGAAATAGGCGAATTATGTATAAAAACTCCATTACCACCTGGTTATGCATTATCATATTTTAATGATAACAAAAGATTTGAAAAACTATTTCAAAAATATCCGGGTTATTTAAATACAGGTGATATGGTAATTAGAGAAAATGGTCGTTATGGTAATATTTCAAGAGTTGACGATTTTAAATTAATAAATGGACTACCAGAACCAATAGCACTATCAAATATTGATTCCTCAATTTTTAAACATGATAGAGTTTTGGATTGTTGTTCAATTTATTTAAAAAATGAAAATAATTTAATTGGAATTTTGGTTTTAAAAGATGATACTTCAATAGATAAAGAACTATTAAAAAATGAAATCAATTTAATTTTAGCAAATGATATCTCACCAATGTTACAAATGAATTCAATTTTAATAATATCATGTATGCCAAGAACTTCAAGTGGAAAGTTAGTAAGAAATTTAATTACAAATTTACTTATTGATAATGAATTCAAAATTCCAAAATTATTTAATGATAATAATCTATTAAATGAAATTTTATTTAATTTTAAACAACTATAAAATTAAAACTAATAAAAAATAAAATATAAAAATAAATAATTAATTGTTTTTTCCTTGTTTGAATGTGTTGTTTTCTTTTTTTCTGTCTTTTATGGGAAATGAACCAAAAACATTTTTTAAAATTCATTTGATAGGATAAACAAGTTAAAAAAATCAAACCCATATCTTGAATTTATACCAATTGAACAAAATAATCCTTTAATTAAATGGTAACCACTAAATTTTTTCAAAAAAAAAAACGTGGAGAGTTTTTGTGTTTAAATTTAAACATTGTATAATAATAAAAAATTAATATTATCTCTTATCACTTAAAACTAATGAAACACAATACAAATGAAGTTTGTAATACTTTAATGCATTGCCACCGAGTTGAACTAAAGATGATAATTATCAAATGGGACATCATCCACATTAAGTTTTTTTTATTGGTAGTTACCACTAAACTAATTTATAAATTAAAAAAATAAAAAAACATAACAATGAATAATTTTAAAATGTTTTTAATATGAAAATATCTTTAATTATTTTTGATGTTTAAATAGTTTTATATAGTTAATATAAACATTTAGATGATTGACTAATACAAATTGTATTGATTAATCAGCTAACAATTATTTAGATTTTGGTTTTGCTAAAAAGAAAAACTATTAGAATAAATTCTTTTGTTATAATAATAAAATTAATAAAATAAGTATACCAACATTATGAAATAAATATCTCTCAAAGAAGTAATAGTTGATGAATATGTATCTCTTAGAAAACTATACTTTTTTATCGTAATTGATGTTATCCATTCTAAATAAAGTATAGTAATAATTCTATATTTTTGTAATGTTGTTAAATCTTTTTCTTCTTTTGCATATAAAGAAGAACTATAATGGTACCCGAATTTTGAAATTATTCTTTTGAATTGAATATCTTGTTCAACAAATGAGTCACTTTGAATATCATTATTTTCATACTTTAATACATTTCCATTTACTATATTATTTATAATAAGTTCTGCTTTATATCTCATTAAACTTTTTTCTTGATATTCTGTAATAATTATACCACCTTGTTCTGGAATTGAATATTCGTTATCTTCGTTTTTACTATCTTCATTGACTTCTTCACCATTTATTGTTTTTATATTGAATTTTATTTTCTTTTTTGCAATTATGTTAAATTGATTCTCACTATTTAACTCTTGATTAATGATTGGGTTTTCTTGTGGTTCCAATATGTAATCATCATATTTTAGAAATCTAACTGGTCTGTTTATATTATTTATATGTTTTGAAGTTCTTGCATTGATCCTGTTTGATTTAATTTTTGATATTTTACAATTTTTATTTAAACTGAAAGGAATAATTAAAACTGATATAATACATATAAAAAATGGAAGGATATAATGTGATATACATGGAAAATAAATACTGAAAAAACAAATGTTAACCTGTAAAGATATTAAAAATAAAATTGGTAAAAATGAATCTTTTTGAAAAATTGATTTTTCGTCAACTGGAATATCGAGATTTATATTTTGGGGATTTGATTCAAATTCTAAAACTCTTTCTGCGCAATCATTAATTGCCAACATTGGTATTTTAAAACTATTTGACCTGATTTTATTATCGCCACTTTTTATTTCTGCCTATTGAGAAAAATTAATTATAATTAATTTTTTTAGCTGAGATTACAAATTAAATAATTTTTAAAAATAAACCATACAATATATTCACCTTCTATGATCCCTGGACCTAATACATATGTAAAGGTAGGATCATGGCCATTATAGATTCGTAACTTTACTAACTGTACTATAGGGTGATATTCGCCCATAAAATTAAAAAATCAAAAAAATCTGTTTTTATACTTGATATAAAATTAAATTATTATTTAATTTATCTAATTATATGACACACACAGAAATAAAAAATTAAAATTCCCACTTAAAATTTTAAGTGTGTTTTTTGAGAAATATATCAAAATTAAATGTATGTTTATTTACTCACAAAGTAATACTTTCTTTTAATTTAAAGTTATTAATTTCCAACTTGTAAATTTCATTTTCTTTTTCACATTTTTACTTTTTTTAATTCTCTTTCATTCTCTTGCTTTAATAATTCAATTTTGTTTTCTAAATTTTCATGATTTCTTTTGTTTTTGTTGTTGTTGTAGAAGTTTTAAATCTATTCTTTTTAAACTTAGTTTCGCATAATAAAGGACAATAAGTTTCCATATATAAAACATTCTTAATGTATTTACATAACGCACTATATATAGTAGATCCATTAATAAATAACCACATTTATTTCTAATTTGTTAAACTAACTAAATTAACCCCATTATTTCATTGAATTTTAAAAAAAAAAGTTTTCAGTTAGTTACAAATACACAAACACAACAATACAATAAATGACTAGAATATTAAATTACATTAAATGAAATATTCATCATGAATATCATTAATTTTATTTTATATTTTTATTGCTTTCTATATAAATCTATAGTGTATTCAATTGCTAATGTATTACAATATACATCATTTGAATCTGCAAAATAACCCAAACCGAGTAAATGATTTCCTTTAAAACAACCATAAAGCTTTTGAACATTATCTAATAATGATAAATAATATAATATGAGTTGTAAGTATTTTAAATCAATAAAATTTGTTATTTAATAAATTACATACCACCAACTGTTATTTTTGCAGATATATCCAATCTTTTTGAATTATTGTTTTCTCTTCCAATAAAAATTGAAAGAAAACCGCTTGTATCATAGCTGTCTCCATTTGGATAAATATGCCAATTAAATCGATCCAAGCCAATATTAAATTGTTCAATAATTACTTCACCATTTTCCATACTATTACATTTTTGTTTCCAATTTCTAATTAAAACAGTACCAGAACGATTTGTTATACTGTCAGAAAGCATTTCATTTACATTCATTAGATCTTTAAACTTTTCCTCTAACTCTTCAAGTCTTTCCTCTGATTCGTCATACGCATCCGCCAATATATCAAATTTAGATTTTAAATCTTCAACTTTATCTTGTGATTCTTTTAACTTTCTTTCCATTTCTTTATTTCTTTCGGTTTGAAATGTTTTTGATTCTTTAATTTCATTTGTAATTTGTACTATCTTTTTCTCTAAAATTTTATTTTGATCTTGCAAGTTTAATATAGCAATGTTGTTGAGACCATCATTACTACCACTACTACTATTACTTTTTGTTGATGATTTACAATTTGAAGATCCCAAATGATATTTTAATGCGTTTCTTTTCAATTTGTTTCCGCAATTTGCTGGACAATACATTTCAAAATATTCACATTCATTATTATGATTTTCAATGGATGTATGTTTATAATATTTACAAAGTTCATTTGATTTACAAGTAACCAATAAATAACCACATTCATTTTTCATATGATGTATTAAATCATTAATTGATATATCTGTTCTTTTACAACCACCATCTGATTTAAAAATTGAATAACCTCCATTAATGTTTGATGATGTACCATAATTTAAACATTTAACTTTTTGTTTTAATATTTCTCTTTCCAAATATAAATTCTTTGATAATTCACTAAAACTATTGATCTTTAATACATGTATGACATTCTTTTTTATCTGATAATATTTTTAACCAACTGTTGTATATTATAGATTAATATATATGTTAATATCAATGTGAGTACATTTGTGATTTCAATGTAATGAATGATACAATACCATTGTTTGCATCCTACATGTCCCCTTGAACATTGATAGTTATCATATAATACGTTTGAGCAAATTATACAATTAAAATCATCATTCTCCAATGCAACTTTACCCTTTTGACACAAATCAGCCAATGTAATTTCATTATTATTATTAGACATGTTGCAACAGATAATGCATACAGATAAAAACTGTAATTGCGATATTTTTTTAATTAAAAAAAAAAAAAAAATTCATTAAGCATTTTACAATAAATAGTTTTTTTAATTTTTTTTTTATTTATTTTAAATTTTATTTGTTTTTGTTTTATATATATAGTTGAGAGCAGTAGTATTGGTAGTGATTCTTTATCATATATTATTTATTATTATTATTATTATTTATTATTAACTTTCAATATTATTATGAGAACGAACATTTGCACCACTCATTTCTTCCATTTCTCTTGATGATGAATCATCAGAATCAATATTATTATCCTTATTATTTTTAGAGTTATTACGATTATTATTGTTATTATTACCAGCACGTTGTTCTTGATCAATATTATTATTATTGTTATTATTATTATTATTATTATTATTACCACCATTTCTACTTGTAAACTTCTTATTAAATAATTCTTTAATTCTATTTAAAAATTTAGAATAACCAGCGAAAAATACAATTAAAAATGCAATGATTATACCCCAACCAACCAATAATAAAATCAAAGGTAATACAGGTTTTGGTTTTGTATCATCATGTTCTGGATAATACATTCTATGTGCTATAACCAATACGATTGAAGCCCACGCTGAAAGACTGAAAAATATAGTTCTTAAACGATTAACCCAAGGTAATAGACAAGGTTGGAACCAAACATTTAACACCAAAAAGAAAAAGTTTATAATTACCACGGTTGATAGATAAATTTCGTATTGTTTATTACCAAAACTAACACAGAGAGCACCCAACAAGAATTTACCTTGCAACATTACAAAAACAACTTTTGGTTTAAATTTGATATCGGAAATATTTTGAGTTTGTGATTGAGCAAATGATGCAGCTGGATAATAAATAATTAGGGCAATCATTGTACAAACTAAAAATGCAATATGACGACCTTCTAAACATACAATATCTGTATTTGCATCCAATGTTGGTTGAAATGATGATTCTGCCAATGATGAATTTGATAGTGATGATGATGAAATATCATCACTACTACTTTTTGAAAATGTACAACTTGTTCCAGTTAACATCATTGTAATAACTGGGAAATATAATGTATTTACAAGGAACCATAATACTGAATAGATGTTATCTTGATAACGTTCAACAACACCAGCAGCTGAATCTGCTCCTTTTTTAATACCATACATATAAATGAGAATACGAATTGCAATAACGAAAATGTATGGAGAGAACGCAACTACAAACATTACCCAATATGCTACTTCGAATCCTGACCCTTTTGGATATGGTGTTGCTGTATAATTAAAATATCTGAATATATAGGATCCAACGTATGGTCCAAATTTATCATTGAATGAAAATGAACAAATTTGAACAAACTCTACAAACAATCCTGCCATTGCAACTATATTTGTGAAATTCCAACGTACATCTGTATGCTGTGGTGTTTCCCATGCTTCTCTTGATGCTCCCAAATAATATGTACAACATAAACAAAAGAACAGTAACACTATAAATGTTGCAAATGTTGCAAAAAATATATATCCCCTTGTTTGTGCTGTAACCCCTTTGATCAATGTACTAACTAAACAACATACAACTGCTGCTATAATCGCCGTTATAAAACAAAATGCTCCCAATAAATGAAATGGACTACTTCTTGTTGGTCCTTTAACTGATTCAATTTCATCTTCTTCATCTTCTTCAACTACAATTGTTTTTTCTTTTGTCATTATTTATATATTTGTATGTGTGTTTGTGTGTGTATGTTGTATATTTGTGTGTATGTGTGTTTGTTTATATATTCCCAAAAAAAAAAAAAAAACACTTGACAAATTAAAAACCAGTCTTGATTCTTCCTTTTTCCTATGTTTCTTGATTTCTTTCTTCTTTTAAAATTACAATTATATTATTATTTATATTTATTATTATTATTGTTATTCACTGATCAGTTATTTTTTTTTATTTAAAAAAAAGACTGACTGTGTGTTTATTTGTGTGTATTTGTTCTTATTTGTGTTTATATTTGTGTGAGTTGGGAGTTGATGATTTTATTTTTATATTTTTTAAATCCTATTACTGTATTTATTTTTGTGTTTTTTTTTTTAAAAAAAATTTTAAATTAAATTAGTACATGTTGTGTTATTTTCTGATCTGTTATTTATGTAAAAAATCATTAATGTAAAAAACTATTTAATATAAACACAACATAATTGATCATGAAAAAAAGTGTGGTGGGGTTGGTAGTTTTTTTAAAATATTTTTGTGATTTAAATTTATTATAATTAGTAGATCTACACACAAAATAAACACACACACACACACACACACACAATACAAAAACATGTACGTGACATATTTATATAATAATTTATATAAAAAAGTAAAAGAAAAAATGTTGAATGTGTGTTAAAAATATCCCATCATATAAACCAAACGAACACATACTCTTAAATTAATTATCTATATCTATATCATTATTATTATTATTATTATTATTTCTATTTCTACTTTTTTTTTTTTTTTATATATTTGAGAATTATGATTTTTAATTGTTGTGTGAACAAACTAGTTTTAATTATAAAAAAAAAATTTGGTTACATGAGGATTTTTAATGAAAAAAAAAATAATAAAAAAAATGGTTTTTATGTGGTTGTAAAACAGATTAACCAAGATATTTTTAAAAAAAAAGAATAGTATGATTTTTTAATTAATTATTGGCTATATATACATTTACACAAAGTGATTATACTAGAGTGTGTTGATATTTTTATAAAGACTTTAAAACTATAAATTTGATTTCCATTTAATTAATAAAATTACAGGTGGTGTGTGCGTATAATATATATCTGATGTTTTATTTTTGTCTATTATTACTTCTTTATATTTTTATTATTTTTGTATAATAAAGAAAAATGGATTTTGTTTTTTAAAAATAAAAATAAAAAAAGATAATAACAAACAAAATACAAAAAAAAAAAACAATACGATTGATTAAAATAACAACTTTTTGAAGTGGTGTGTGATATTATGTTATGTGTGAGAGACAAAATGAATGAAGGGGTACTATGTATGATTTCAATTGAGTGAATTTGAATAGGTGTGTGCGTGTGTGTGTGTGATACAGATAATTAATTGTGTGATTTTTATAAAAATATCTGTAAACGGGGTTTGTGTGTTTTTAAATTTTTAATTATAAAAATAAATAAATGTACATTCTTTATTATCATCATTAAAATTATTATAAATATTGATGCAAATACCATTTATAATTGGGTTAAAACAATAAACAGACAATAATATGTAAATAAAACATTTAATGTGTAGATTTGTGAAATAAACAAATAAAAAAAAGTAGTTTACTAGTAATGTACAAATATATGAAATATATTATTGTAATATTTGAATGTCTTCATATGTTATCATGTGAGTGAATGTGATTAATTAACTATATATATCGAACCACTACTATTAAATACTGTTTCACCCTCCATTTTATTATTATTATTGTTATTACAACAAATTATAGTTTAATCTATTGATCACAACAATTATATGACTATTTATCTGCTTTTACTATTATTACTACCACCAATAGTATTACAAACAAAAAAACAACAATCAAACACTATTATTATTAAAAACGTAAAAAACAATCAATTTTTAAACTTACGTTTTTTTTGATATTATTATTTATTTTTAATTATAATCACTAATATTACAATTAATTATATCTTTACAAATAACCACACAAACTAATATATCTTGTACAACCAAAAAAAAAAAAGCTTTCTGGTATATATTTTTTTTTATAACTGTTATGAAAAAATTTGAAAAAAAAAAATAAAAAAAAATAAAAATAAACAAAAAGTCGTTTTTGATTAAAAAATTAATCAAAACCGGTTAAAAAAAAAAAAATAGTTATTTGTAATAAATAAATAGAGATATATATATATATATATATATATACATAATAATACAAACAATTGAGAGATTAAATATTTGAATGAATAATGTATTACACTTTTAATTCAATTATTCGATTTGTCAGCGTGGTGTCAATTTAATGAAAAATAATATTTGTTAAATTATTTTTGCTTTAAATTTTTTGTTGTTGTGATAGATATTTGCATTAAAGTGTGAAACCAAAAAAAAAAAAAAAAAAAAAAAAAAAAAAAAAAAA
>JACAFY010012985.1:16975-42056 GCA_015252635.1 Dictyostelium capitatum
TACTCACCCCCCCCCCCCCCCCCCTACAACAACCCCCTCGCCCCCCCCCCGCCCTTCTGAAAAAAAATAAAATAAAATTCGGTTCAAAAAAAAAAAAAAAAAAAAAAAAAAAAAAAAAAAAAAAATTATTTATAGGGCAGGATATTTATATAAACGACGGAAATAAAACATTTTATTTTTCTTTCATGCAAAAAAAGTGCGTAAAATTCAAATAATCCTGTCACATTACACAATTTCTATATTTTTTTTTGAATTTTTTTAACTGCAATATGTGATATCGACACTATTGCAACATTTTTATTTCTTTAAACAAATTAATTAATTTATTTAAAATTGATCATATGATTTTTCCGTAAAATTGTATGTCTGTGTTATCATTTATTAATGCATGGGTACATACAATATACACACATTCCGGTTAACTGTACCTATTTTTGTAATATGCAACATTTTAAATATTTGCATTTTTAAAAATTACGAATATAAAAAAAGTTTTGTGTGTGAACAAGAAATACCAGGATACAAATAATATATATTTTATTTTATGAGTGTGTGTTATTTACGGTAAACAAAAAAAAAACAAATATAAATAATTTTTAAAATTATAATGCATGATATCCCAACCTAAAAATTCAATAACGTTTTCAAAGATTTTTTAAATTTTTACCTAAATTTTTAATAACGTTATTTTTAAATCTCTTCTGATAATTTTATCAAAAATTTAAATAACGTTATTTTTTTGGTCCTGGGTGTAGTATAAAAGCTAAAAAAAAAATAACGTTATTATTCATTATAACAAACAACAACAAACAACAATTTAAAAATGACATTTAATAATATTAATAATAATAACACTTCAAATTTAACTTTGGACATCAATTTTGTATATCCAAAAAATAGAAAAGAAATTGGTGAATGTATTAAACAATTTAAACAATCATCAGATGTTCCAAAAACTAGACAAGAAATTGCAGATTACATTCAATTAATTAAAAAACCATTCCGTGAAGAAAGAATGAAATTAAGATTAGAAAGAAGATCATTATCAACTACTACTGCCAAATCCACTGAACCTTCTCCAACAACTGCATCAATTTCAACTAATATTGATAGAATTCCAAAAAATAGAAAAGAAATTGGTGAATGTATTAAACAATTTAAAGAATCATCAAATGTTCCAAAAACAAGACAAGAAATTGTAGATTACATTCAATTAATTAAAAAACCATTTAGTGAAGAAAAAGAAAGAAACAGTAAAGATAAATCCACAAAATCAAATAATCATTGTCATCACCAACATGCTAGTAATACCAATCAAAAAAAAGATAAAATTCAAAGATTAACAAACAAGAAATTAAAATTACAAAACAAAATTGATTCAATTAATGTAAAAATTGAATTTTTAAGTAAATCCAATCAATTACCATCAACAACAGCTGTAGATTCAAATGATTCTACATTAGCTTCAAATTAAACATGTAAATTAACCATCCTATTTTTAAAAAAAAAAAAGAAAAAAAAAAAAGAAAAACACAAAAAAAAAAAAAAATTATAAAATATAAAACCAAACAAAAAAAATAGAAAATAAAAATAAATAATTCTTCCTCCCCCCGTAAATATTTTAAATTGTATTATTATTATTATTATTATTATTATATTTGATTATTGTTTTTTATTTTATTTTTTTTAAAAAAAAGAAATTAGTCTTTTTTTTATTTATTTATTTTTTTATTTGATTATTAATTATTGCATTGTTGTATTACCATTCAACATTAAATCTATTTAAAGTTTTTTTAGCTTCAATTAAATCTAATTGAACTTTAGTTCTCATATAAAATATTGGACAATCTCGATTTGAACATAAGACAGGTTGATGTAAACTACCAGTACAACGTTGACATTGTGTCCAAGCATCAGCAAATTTAGTTTCCAATGATGTAACTTTTTCCAATGATGTTTGATAGATATCAGCTTCTTTGTGTTGACAATTTACACAGACAGTTGATTCGGTATCGGAAAGTTCTTTTGGACAATTCATACAAACTTTTTTCTTTGTTAAAGTACCAAAGAAACCTTTATTTGAATCACTCAATGTTGATTGAGCAATGGTACGAGTATGTTCACCATGGAAAAAGATTTCAGCGTTTGAAATGATTGGTTTGAAAATACGAAGTAATGGTGCTTTCAATTGTTTATCCAAATAATATTGAGTATCTAAAAGGATATTATGTTCCAATGCATAGAGTGGATCTTCAGCTTTTTCATGTATTGGTGCACCTTTCAAACCTTGAGTTACAACATATGGTACACGATCACCTAAATTTGGAGCGGTTGCAGGATTTCTTGCTCTCATTTTTATTGCTAATTCATTGTGAATGACTTTACCTTTGTATTTTGTTTTTGAAAGTGCTTTTGTAATTACCAACATTGAAAGATCCAAACGATTTTGAAGTAAATCACTAATGACACTCTTTGTGTATTCTTCAGCGGATTTAATGTCTTTTTCAATGAGTAACTTTTTCAAAATGGTCGATACAACATTACGAACCATTAGACAAGTATCACGACGAACCATTTCCAAACCTTTAACATCCATTTTATCATGTTTATCTGGACGTGTCCAAAAGAGACCAGCATATTTCTTTTTTGCCATAAGTAAATATGGATAGTATACTTTTTCGAAATCCAAATTAATTGGACGAATAAAATGTTTGGTAACTTCTTTTGCAGCTTCTCTACCCATTTCCATTGCTTCAGCAACAGTTGAAACACCAAATTTAACCATTACAGAATCAGTATCACCATAGATAATATGAGCATCATGTTTATAACCAT
This sequence comes from Dictyostelium capitatum, assembly GCA_015252635.1. NCBI lineage: Eukaryota > Evosea > Eumycetozoa > Dictyosteliales > Dictyosteliaceae > Dictyostelium > Dictyostelium capitatum. The sequence goes on from JACAFY010012985.1 coordinate 19,811, forward strand.
TGGCAATAGTGTAACGCTCTTCAACAATCTTTTTAGTTACATCCAACATCTGTCTACCAAATGATGTTACACTACGTGAAATTTCAAGACATGGAAGTTTACCAACACGTGCACCAGTGAAACCATATACTGAATTTGCAGATATTTTCAATGCCAATTGTCTACCATCGAAAACAGCACGTTTAAATGGATCAGTTTCATTCTTTAAATCATCTTTTGCTTTCTTTCTTGCAGATAACAATTCTTCGAGAATTCTTGGTAATAAACCTTTCTTTTTGCTTGGAAGTATAAAATGATCACCACATGGAGTAACAGTGTAATCAGTTGCTGGTAATTTCTTTGCTTGTTCAGCTGGTAATAATGTAGAGTAACAAAGATTATGAGCCATCATAATAGATGGATAAAGTGAAGTGAAATCCAATGTTGCAATTGGAGTATCATAGAAACCAATTTCCGGTTCAATAACAATGGCACCTTTGTATTTTTCACCTTTACTTGTAACTCTGTATGTTGGAATGAGGAAGTCTTCAACCATTGATTTACGATAAAGTTGTGATAATACTTTAACACCTTCACCACGACCTAACAAATAACTTAATGGTACACCGGTAACACGTGACATTTCAGTGTAATTAATGAGAATCATTAATTTATCCAACAATCTCATTGGAAGTAATGCATCTTTAATACAGTAAACTGCTAATCTTCTACGATCATCATCTGTACCATTTTGAAGATCTGAAATAATTGAAAAGTGTACATCTTCTTTTTGTTCTTTTAAAAAATGAGCAGATACATTGTTCAATGTGTAACTTGTTAATTTGTGATCTCTTTGAATTGCTTGCATTAAATCCAATTGAGTTCTACCAGGCATTGATACATCTTTACTATCTCTTGTTCCCAAATTACTACTGGAGAAACGAGTTGATTTAATCCTGGATATCGTTGTTTTTATTTTACTGAGTAATGCAAATTCATTGATTTTCAATGTTCTTGCACGTGTAATCAAGTAAGGAAGATCGAAATTTACAATGTTATAACCAATGATGATATCTGGATCTACTTTAACCACAAATTTCCTCCAATCTCTCAACATATCTTCTTCTCTTTTATGTGGTATTACATGTGCACCTACAATACTTGAACATCCCTTTAATGTAAATATATTCTTAATAAATGGTTCTGTATCTCCATTATTCTTTACAATGTTTGCAATTTGAATAACTGGATCTTTCTCTGGTTCTGGAAATACTCCCTTTCTACCTGCACACTCAATATCAAATGATAGAATTCTATATGGTGCAGATGAATCATCTTGATATGTTAATAATGTATGTAATCTATAAAATTTGGATAATTAGTAAACTATTACATTATATATAACGTGAAACTAATTTCCAAATTGTTTACGTACGATGTATCAACTTCAATTTGACAAGTTGAAACTTGATTTTCAGATACTTTATATGTATTGGCAGGTAACTCGATCCAACTACAACCAGTAATCTTTTTATCAATTAAAAAACGAAGTGCAAATGGAATATTTGATTCATAGGTTTGATATTGTCTATTTGGTTGATTGTCAGCAATTACAAAACCAGATTTTCCAGTTTCCAAAATTTCTCTACAACGTGTTACATATTTTGGTAATAACAATGTAATCATAATAAAATCTGTTAATGGATCTGGATTATATCCCATAATTGATTTCTTTTTTAAAATATCAATTGAAATTACTATATTTTCAACATCTTTTTCATTATGAAAACTTTCTTTCATTGCTCTCTGTAATGGTAGCAATAATTTTATATACATTAATAACTATAAATATATAAATATTATTGTTACTCATGTTTATATCTACTTACATCTAAATTAATTCTAAATTGTTTTCGATGTGCATCTGTGAAATTAGGTGGACAACTAATGAAAAAGTATGGCAAAAAACCATGTACTTTACATAAAACGGAATTACCTTCTTTTGTTACACCAAATAAACGAATTGCAGGTAATGGTCCAACTGTTGGACCAGGCATACCTTCAACTGGTTCTTTAATTTCTGCATAATCTACTTCCAATTGTTGAAAGATTAATGAATTCTCCATTGGATTAAAATCTACAAGTGGTTTTCTTGACCAAAGGAATACTTGTTGAGAACCATCATCTTGAATATCAATATCCATTGAATCTGCTGTCATACCTGATTGAATATTTTCATATTCTCCATCATTTTCATCGTCTTCATCTTCGCCAAATTCATCTTCGTCATCATCTTCTTCTTCGAATTCATCTTCTTCATCGTCATCACCACCACCATAACTTTTATTTGCTGCTGCTGGTTTAAACTTTTTATCGTTTGCTGCTGGTTTACTTGTTGTTATAGCTCTTTTCATTTTATTTATTTGTAAAAATTAATCTCTTTAAGTTTTTACAACTTTAATGACAAACTGCTTTTTAAAAAAAAATAAAATAAAAAAAAAAATTTAAATTTTAGCGCTCTCAAAAAAAATAAATAAAAAAAAATAGAAAATGGAGGTAAAAAAATTTTTATTTATTTATTTTTATTTTACAAGAATTGTTACCAAACTAGAATGTATATTATTGTTGTTATTAATATTGCTCACAAAAGTATTTTCTTTGACCAAAACAAGCAGATATAGCATTTATACTAAAACCTTTACTACTTTGTCCTCCTTGGGCAATTTTTGGTTCTTGTGATTTTTCTTGTTTATTTTGTTCATTTTTACCATTACCCAAAAAAAAGAATGTTTCTAATAATATTATTAATTTAATTATTAATAAAATTATTTTATACAAATTATATTATTTAAATATTAAAAGAGGTAATTGCATACTTAATAAAGTCATTTTTAAAATTTAATTTTTTATTTGTGTTTTTTATTTATATTTAGAATTTTAATATTTGAAGGATTTATTACTAGATTAACAAAAAAAATAATTTAATGCTTTTCACTTATTGTTAATTTATTTTTTTTAATTGAAATGATTTTTTTTTATATAAATTTTTTTTTCAATGCTGTATTTATATTGTTATTTTAATATTGTAGTGACTGAATATAAATATACATATAGTATATACATAGTGTATTTCTAATATAAAATATTGTCCAATAAAACATATACACAATTACATATTAATGCATATTAGTTTTTGTATTCCCATCTTTATACATACAACACAACACAACACATCGACGATCAAGATATAAATTTTATCCAATTGGAATTTGTATCATTGCCCAATATATTATTGCTATTATATTATAACAATTATTATTTTTTAATGTGTTTTCCCATACCATATTTACCCCTTTGTGTTATAAATTTTTTAAAAAAATTAATAAACACACAATCTTACCAAAAAAAAAACAAATATGTTATCTGAATAGTAATAATATATAAAAATAAATAAAATATAAAATCACACACACACTTTTTGAAAAATTATATAAACCCAATAATCACTCATGAATTACCTTTAATACTATTAGGAATAAGTTACATTGTAATAATATACTTTTTAGGCCATAATAATTACAATTATTACGTTATTTGGATTTTATTATTGTATAAAAAAATTATATAAATAAAAAAAACACACACATACACATTAATTTTATAAATTACTAGTTTTATCAATTGTAAAACAAGAATTTAATTTTGAAATTTTGTTTTGGCTATAATTATTATTATTATTATTACTTGTATCATTTGCAATAGATGAAGATGCTGTTGAATTTTGAACGTTTTGTTTTGATGATGAAGTACTTTTTCCGCCAATAATAGTAAAAAATTCTAATTAAATAAAAAATATATTAGAATATATTATTTAACTATATATATTACATTAATAGATAAATTAAATATATACTTAGTAAAGTCATTATTAATTCTTTGTGATCAATATATTTGAAAATTATTTCTTTTTAAATAGTAAAGGGAATAAACTGAAATTAATATTTGGGTGAACAAAATTCAATTATAATAAAAATATTAATCAATCAAATTTGAAAAGGCAATATAAATATCCATAATAGTAGATATTTTTTGCTATGCCTCACATTTACCACTCTATGGGTTTCAGAAAATTAAAAATAATAAAAAAATACTCAACAATACCAGTTTTTTCTTTTAAAATAATTTTATTTTTATTGCTATTTGAAATATTGAATATACATAGTAACAGTAACAATAATAATAATAATTAGTAATTGAATATTCGTTGTTCAGTTATGTAACAAAACATAAGATAAAAATGAATAATTACCCAATTTAATTTTTTTTTTAATAGTATTTATTAATTATTATTATTATTATTATTGTATTGATTGGTTATTATTGGTCATCATCAGGGTGACTAATATGATAAAGAATCCATTGTTCTTGTGAAAATTGGTTTATTTTTTCTTGAGCTTCTCTTCTAACTTTCTTTTCAAATTCTTTAATTATCATTCTAGTTTGATTTGCATCCATTTTATTGTGGTTTGTTTATATAAATATATAAATATTATTTTTTTAAATTATAATAAATAAATAAAATTGAAAGTGATACAGGTACTGTTGATAATTGTATAGTAGATTTTTAGTTTGTTGTTTGTTGTTATAACTCCATTTCATTTAAATACTATGAAAAAACAGTTTTTTAAAATTTATTTTTTTTAATTTAAATTTAATTTTATAAAAAAGGAAATTTTATTTTATTTTATTTTTTTTAATTTTTTTACCCTATAATATCGTAAAAACATTTTATTATTAAATTAATTCTTTTTTAGTATAACTATAATATATAACATCAAAATGGTTACACATAATTGAAATTAAAATAATAAAATTTTCAATTTTTTTTTTTTTTTTTAATTTTTTTTCATTTTTTATAAAAACTCATCGCAACAAAGCGAGAAGAAAAGAATATAAAATATAACAAAATATGGCGAAACTACCACAATATATAAATTTAACAACAGTACAGAGCTCAATGAATTTATATAGAAGGTTAATAAGGTTATCAAATGAATTTCCTAAACCATTACATAATAAAATCCGATTCAATATTAGAGAAGCCTATTCACTCAATAAAGTTTTTTTAGATACAGGTTCATTCAATCAAAAGAATATAAAATCGCTCATTGATAAATCTGATCATTTATATCATTCAATATCATCACTTTCAAGAGCAAACAAACCTTTATTTTTAGAGTTATTTGGTAATCACAATGGAAATAACAATAATAACAATAATAACAATAATAACAATAATAACAATAATAACAATAATAACAATAATAACAATAATAACAATAGTAACAATAGTAACGATAATGATATACAGTTAAATCGAAATAACAACAAATAATATAACAATAACTACAACTTTAATAATTAATAGCAAACTGTACAAATATAAAAAACATAACAATAATAAAATCCATTGGGATATTATAAAAAAAAATGAATGACAAGCTCCAATCACACTTGTTCTCTTGTGTTGAATATCTATGTTAGTTATTGGTGACAAATATTTAATTTAACACAATAAAATAATTTTTGACTGTGGCTTGTTAATTTTCTTTCTTTTTTTATGATATCTCTTTTTTTATAATTTTTTTAATTTTTTTTTTTAATTTTTCATTTTTCAAAAAACGAAATTATGTCTACATCAAATAACAATGACAACAATAATAATATAGTCACACCAGGGCATAGATTAGCAAAATCAACAGAATATATATCATCAGAAGGAACATATATACGTAAAGGATATATTTATTCATCGGTTTTAGGTTTTCAACATATAATAAAAAGGAATTTAGACACAACAAACACAGCCGATAATGTAAATAGTAATGAGGAACAACAACAACAAGATAAAGATTTTATAGTAGTTTTAAAAGAAAAGGAGCCAAGTGTAGTACCAGAAATAGGAAGTATAGTTACAGTTCAAGTTATTCGTATCAATCCAAAATTGGCAAGTGTTGCCATTTTATGTGTAGGAACTAAAGCATTAAAAGAAACATTCAATGGTATTATTAGAATTCAAGATGTTCGTGCAACTGAAATTGATAAAGTTGAAATTTATAAATCATTTAGACCAGGTGATATAGTTTTAGCACAAATTGTAAATATAAAACTGGTTTTATATTATTGTTAATGTAATATTATAATTATCGTTGATAATATTAACTAGTTCTTTTTATTTACAGATTTCATTAGGTGATTCAAGATCATATTATTTATCAACAGCTAAAAATGAATTAGGTGTTGTATTTGCACAAAGTGTTGCTGGAAGCACTATGATTCCAATTAGTTGGAATACAATGCAATGTCCAAAAACAAAAACAAAAGAATTTAGAAAAGTAGCTAAAATGGATCAGGATGATGATACAACAACATCAACAACAGAAACAACAATAAAAAAAGAATAAATTACTTATATGTATGATGTTATTTTTTAAATTTTTATTTATTATTATTTGTTATTTGGTTGTTTGTTTATTTATTTATTATTATTTGTTATTTATGAATATTCGGAATGTCATTTTGTTAATTGTTGTTGTTGTTGTTGTTAACAAGATGATATAATTGATTTTGATAAATTTCTAACTAATGAATTACGTAATATTTGAATATCTTGATTTGAAATATTAATTGAATATTGATCAAATAAATGAGATTGAACAATTTCTTCCAATGATGATTGTAAAAGGAGTGTATCTTGATAATTGAAATAAAGGTTCTTTAAACTTTCCAACAATGGTACACAATCAATTAATAAACGTAACCAGAAACGTTTTGGAATTAATTTATCTTTAAACATTGTAACTAATAAATTTGAATACTGTTTAAATGATCTTTCTTTCCAAAGTGTAATCAATTCTCTATATCTAATTAAAAATATTAATTCATTATTACTTGTAATATTAAAATTGTTACTACCATCCATTTCATCCATTGTACTTTCATTTGCGTTGTTGAGAGTAAATTGATTTTTATCTAATAATGATTGAAGATCATTTAAAAATTCTGAATTTAATTGATTTTCAACGAGGTAATTTGAAAGCAATGTAATACGTGAATTATCATTTGCAAGCATTAACCAAGATAAAGCGGAAGCATATCTTTTTCTTTTGAAATCTTGATTTGACAACATTTTATAAATGGATGATTTGGTATGTTCTGAAGTTGCCCAACGATCTAATAAATTGAGTGCATTCTTTTCATAACCAATTGGTTGATGTGATATATAAGCATCAATCATTTCAGGACCACCTTCTTTAACGTATCTAAGATAACCACAACCAATTGATAACAATGATGAATCTGAAGCTAAAGCTTGACCATACTCTGATAATAAATTTTGTCTGTGATTGGATAATCCAGATTCTTGATCTGGTGATTTTTTCATTACATATGGATGATGGTATAATAAATCTGATAAATGTACAGCTAACCATTTTGGAGAATTATCAATTAATAAATCCAATGTACCAGCCAATTCTTTAGTTGCAATGGATAAGAATATTTCGTCGACAGTACTTGGATCATTTATAACATTGAAACATTGTGTAAATAATTGACGTAATTGTGAAGTTGATGTTGTATACTCTACAAACAAGATATTTGTAATAACCAATTGGAGAAAACTAGTACATGTTGCTTTAATGGTTGTTTGATCACCTCTTAATATATTGATTATTGGTAATAGATTTTCATCGACTGAATTTGTACTTGCTGTACCACTTTCAATATATTGATCTAATGTTCTTTTAGTATCTTTATGCCATGTATTCCATTGCATTAATGTTTCATTTGGATAAATTGTTGAGTTACTATAGGATGTTGTTGATTGTTGTTGTCTTTTCAATGGAATACTACTTAATATATCAACTAATAAATGAATTGGTGATTTTCTAGTTGATGATCTAATTTGTGATGCACTTCTTGGTGCACGATTTAATGAATTTAACAATGCTATAACATTATCAATACAACCACATACTAATAATCTTGCAATTTGTTTGAAATATTCTGGATCATTACTATCGGTAGTACCATATGTATCAATGTAATGTAATAATTCTTTTTTCTCTAAATCTACACAATCAAATAATTGAATTGGTGATACTGTTGAACTAGTACCACCACCAATATTTGAACCACCACCTCCAATAACGGATGACATTGATGGTGTTGATGTTGTTGATAAAGATGAACTAAAATAAAATAAATTTGCAACTCTCCACATTGTTGACATACATGTTAAATTATCAATTTCTCTAATATATGATAAATATGTATCATCAATTTCCAATGTTGCAACATTATCAATACCACTATATTTTTCATCTACTATATCCACTCTATTTGCGTATTCTTCTTTTGTTAAAATTAAAAGTTCATTTTGATTTCTAATAGTTTCTGTAAGAGTTGATATTTATTAGTATATATAACAACACAAATATATATGTGGTAACCAATAATAATCAACACTTACTATGTAAATCTGAATGATTATTTTTATTATCTGTATTATTTGATTCTCTTGCTATTAATATACATTTTGTTTTTGTTTCTTTTGATAATTTTGAACAAAGGAATGGATAAATTGAATCGATGCTACCACAATATAAAATTAATGTTTTACCTGGATTATCTTTGAAATATTTTGATACTCTTGGTGTTTGATGGTCACTGTAAATCACAATTTAACGTTAGTTATTTATATTATATTATAGTAGTGGTGGTGATGTAATACTACAATATAAAAACAAATTGATATCATGACTTACATTAAATCTTGATCTAAAGGATTACAATTTATACATGAATCTTCATCGTCAATGTAAGAACCTGTTTTTTGTGCTTTAGTCATTTGCATAACTGTTGATAATATAACTGAAAGAAATGTTTTACTAATATGTGAAACTTCTCTAACTCTTTCATCAGGTATAAATTGTTGATTACTATTTGCTATTCTTTGCATTGTTTCAAAATTGGTATATAAATCATTATAAAACTATATGGTTTATGTGATAATATTAGTATTAGTACTATATTGAATGATAGTGTATAAGATGTGTGTACATGATGATGGTAATGCATTACCTTTCTAACGATTGATAGGGTAGTGTTCATTTCACAAAGAAAACTACCACCATCACTATGACGTTTATCAGATTTATTATATAGTGAGTGTATTGATTTAAATAATAATAATCCACCATTAGGTGACCATTTAAAATTACAAAATGTTTTATTATTTTCTTCTGTTTTTACTGTATTATTATTATTGTTGTTGTTACCATTGCTGCTAGTATTGTTATTAGTGGTGTTGAAATTACCAATTGTTACATTCCCAAATAAATTGTTATTGTTGGTATTATTATTATTATTATTAAATGAAAACATTATATGTATAACGTGTATCACAGAACAAACAAAAAAAGTAAATTCACGAAATGAATAAAACTGTGAAATTTTCGAAAAATGAAAAAAAAAAAAAAAAATTTATTTTTAAATTAAAAAAATAGTTTTAATGATCGCAATCAATCTTTTTTTGTATTAATTGATTCCATATCCATGATAACTTGATCTAATTCCATTTTATCAAGATTTGATTCAATTGATGATTGTTTTTCTTCGTTTTTAGTATTACCACTCTTTGCAGTTTCGTTTTTTTTTTTAATTTCTAAACCTTTTAATTTAATAATGTCTAATTCTTTTGCTCTGAAATATGAATGAAAATGGAATTCTTCTGCGTATCTATGACTTTCAACTAAATGTCTTTTTCTTGAATGATCAGTCCAAAACAATTTTTCGCATTCAAAACATTCAAACTGTAAAAAATATATACTGTCCCGTTAGTATAATGTACACTGTTAACATATATCTAACAAATTGTATAGTTACCATTTTCTTTTTTAAACATAAAGTTTCAAATAATTTATCATGTGTTTCTAATATATGACATTCTAATAACTTGTAGGTTGGATATGATATCTTTTTACAAATTGTGCAAAAGTTTTGATGTTTACTATAATAATGATTTTCATAATCTACAACATTATCAAATTCTAAAAAACATATGTGACAGTCGTGTTTGATTTTATTATTATTGATACTTCTGCTGTTGTTACTGTTGTTGTTATTATCGATATTCATTGCATTTGTGGTTGTGATTGTAGTTGTAGTTATAGTTGGACCTTCATGGTATATACATTTTTGTTTTGAAAGTGTTTTATTTCTTTCATTGTCAATATCATTAAAGAAGGAACTGGTTCTATAATGTTTGTGCATTCTATTTAAATTTGGATATAGTTTATTTATTTCATCATTGCTGGTATCATTATTCTTTTGGTGGATGTATTTTTTTAGTGTATTTGCATTTTTGTTATTATAATTATTACTATTACTATTATTTAATGGGTCTACATTCATTATCTAATAAATATATTATATTCTTTATATATTGTGTTCTTTTAGTATGATGACAGCAGTATTTTAAAAACAAAAAAAATTACAAAATAAAAAAAATTAATTTTTAAAAAAAAAGTTTTTCTCAGAAATCAAAAATGTGTAAAATCGGGCATTTTCATTAATAATATACCGTACTTCACCAATGCTAGTTATATTTTTTATTAAATACGTGTACTCTTTCAGAAGATAAAATAAACCTATTATATTATTTTTTAAAATAATTTCTTTTTTTATTGGTGTTGTGTTTGTGTTATTGATTGTGGTGATTGTGAACCAATTGTAAATCCTGTTCTACATGAGAAACTGATTGCTTCAACACTTCTTGGTATTATTCTTATTTACATAATGGACGTGAGATGGTATTGGTGTTTGTATTATATATTTTAAAAATAACAAGGTTAAATATTTTCTATACTCTCTTCAATTGGAATTCATTAAACTGTCTATTGAATGTTGACTTTAATTGATTTTAATAGATTGAAAATAAGTTCTTAATACCAAGTTTCTCCAAACCTAAAAGAAATGATGCAAAGCCACGAAATAAATTAATTAAAAAAAAAACAGTCTGTAACGTTGATGAAGGATTTAAATGGGTATATTAGTATTACTAATGCAATCCCCTCGATAAGAAGTCACATTTATTGTTTTAAAACAGTTTTTTATATTAATTTTAAAACAAAATGGTGGTATGATATCACAAAGTAAATTTCAAAAAAAAAAAAAAAAAAAAAAAATTTAAAAAAAAAAAATTTTTTTTTTAAAAAAAAAAAAAAAAAAAAAAAAAAAAAAAAACAATAAAACTCAAAACAACACACCCTTTTGTACTTTTAATTATTTGACTTTTATCTCTTCATTACTTTTTTTTTATATATCAAATTGTTTATTTTCTTTTTGATTTTTAAATTGAACCTTCTTCAACTTCTGAACCTGTTTCTACAACACCTGGTTCATTTTTTCTTTTTGTCCTTCTTTTTCACATTCTTTAATTATCCCATTATTAATATTTCATTTCCAATTTTTAATTTAATAATTTCAAAAATAAACTATATTTCTCTACCAACCAAAATAAATAATTCTTTAACAAATATTTGTGCTCAAATAAAAAATTTATATACATTCTTATTTTAATGAATATTACCAAATCATCAACAACAAAAACAGCATCACTTCTTTATTATCACCTTTATTATCAATAAGTTGTAGTTTAAATAATTGTATATAAAGTCAATATGACGAATACAACACCACCAACATCTTTCACTTTAAAAGTTGTTTTTTTTTGGTAAAAAAATAGTAATGAAATACCATATCATCAATTCATCAGCATTAACTCATATATTATTGTATATATGTACAGAATCATCATCAACCCATATATTATAAGATACATGTATTTCGGCATCAATTCATTGTTTATTAGATAGGTATTGCGTTATCATTATCATCAGCTCAATATTTATTTTATTAATATTGCAACATCAGTTAATGAATGTGCAGCATCATCCTCAACTCAATATTTATTAGATATAGATATTGATCGCATCATCATCAACTCATTGTTTATTAGATTCAGGCATTGTAACACCAACTCATGTATTATTAGGTACAGGTTCTACCATTCATCACCATCAATTCAAGGTTTATTAGCTACATGTATTGCATCATCAACTCATGGTTTATTAGGTACAGGTTCATCATCATCAACTCAATGTTTATTGGATGTAGGTGCAGAATCAACCAGCTCAAATATTATTGGATACAGGTATTTCCTTCACCAATTACGACACCAGCAAAGGTCTATAAATTATTCAATAATATACTCATAACCTGCACAATATCAAAATAATAATGGATATATTTGAACTCATTTAAAATTAGTTTTCTTATTAAGATTAAATCTCCAATTAAAAAGAAATCAAAAATGGGATCACCAATTAAACAAAAGGTAACAAATAACTAAACTTTTTATTGTAATTTACAAATTCTTTTATTATTCCAATTAATATCATTTAATAGCAGAATTGGTTAATTTTAATACAATTTCATTTATCTTATAGATTTTTACTATTTATGAAATAAAATTAAACGAGATATGAATTAAATAAAAATGTTGTACAACTAAAATTACCAAGCGAAATTTCAAATATATATATATATATAGTAATATTATTAATGTTAGATCTTCACATTCATTTGGTAAAAATACATTGAATAACAAATTAAAATATTCCAATAAAACAAACAATTATAATTAGTTTCAATAGCAAATAAAGTTCATTTCAAAAATATATTGCTCCATATTGAATATTCCAATGGTAATGGTGGTGTTGGCGTTGAACTATTGGTAAAACATTTTGATATAAAATCATTGTTGTTTTAAAAGATGATGATTTAAAATTTTTATTTTTATCTTTTTTTTTTTTTTTTTTTTTAATTTATTTTTATAATGCCAACACATATAAATTTAAATAACAGTAATTAAAAGTAATTAAAAAATATATAATTTAATTATATATCTCAAATAACATATATATAGTAACAAATGATGTAAATTCATTTATTAAATTACTGGTTGCAAGCAATTTATGTAAACTAATTTTACACTCATTCTCATATCAATTTTAATTACTCTTCATTAACACACACACATATATTAATTTTAAAATAAAAATAAAAATAATATCAATAAACATGTTTAAACATCATTTTTTTTTTAGTTGTGACCATAGTGGGTGTAAAAATCTCAATTAATTTTATATTTTTATTTTATTTTTTTTTTAAAAATTCAATTTTTTTTGCTGTCACACAATTTTTATTGCTTTTTTAAATAAATTTTTTTTTTTTTGTTCATTATTTCACAATAACTACTCTTTCATTATCACTATACACTATACATTATATATAAAAAAAAAAAAAAAAAAAATATGTCTTTTTTTAAAAAAATTCAATTCAAAAAAATTAATAATGTATATTCATTAACAATTAATTCAATTCCAGCATTCAAATATATAAAATATCAACCAGAAGAGGTTATGACTGCATTGGGATTAAAGTATGATGAAATAATTGATATAAATAATATTCAAACTGATATATATATAAGATTATTAAAATCATTGGAAGATAAAAAGATGTTTAGTAAATATATAATTAAATATTTGGAATTAAATGTACAAGTTCCAAATAGTGAAACAATATCAGATTCAAATCAAGAATCAAATTATAAATGTGTATGTCCATTATGTCCACCAAATCAAGTTGGTACTGAAGTTATTGTTGTTGGTGGTGATCAAGTTTATGATAATTCAATTTTATTTTGTGATTGTATGGTGTGCATGGATGGTATAGCATTTTTATTAAATAAATCAATTAATGGTAACGAAAAAGATTTCTTTAGAATAGTATTCCAATTTATCATTAAAGTATTGGTACATCTTCGTAGAAATGATGTATTATGTCCACATTATGGTTCAATTCATAAAGATGATTGGGTTAATTTTGCTTCAATTCACATGCATCAATTAGGATTTCAAGATTATTCACAATTAAAAAGATTTATTGAATATATTACAGGAGATGGTGGAAGATTTGCAAATATTATTTTTAGAAGTGGTTATTATGCAATTGGAGTAGATATTGATTTTTATTCAATTGATTATCAAGAATTAGAAGATATGGTAATTAGTAATGATATTAAAAATCAAATCCAATCAAGTTTTGATGAAAAGATAGCACGATTATTGGAAAATGCATTACCAAGATCAACTAATGTATATAGTAATGTTGGTGATATAGTTGCAACTTCAAGTGTTTCAACTCCAGAATTGGATAGTGTTTGTTCTTCAGATCCATTATCATTATTAATAGATAAAAGTTCAACAACTACAGCAACATCAACTACAGCAACATCAACATCATCATCTTCTTCAAGTGATCCAATTCAACAATTGGCCGGAACAATTGATTCATTGGTTGGTAATGTTGTTGGTACAAATTCTTCAATTAATACAGATACAAGTAATCCAACAACTCCTGTAAATAGTTCATTGCCATCTGTTATCATTACACCTGCACCTGGTAAACTCAAGTGAAAAAATCTAGACCAAGTGGTACCCCACCAGAATCATCTTTCAATAATACAACATTGTCTGCAATTGGTGATAATCAATCTTCTTCTTCATTACCTTCTTCCTCATCACATCCAACAACACCAATTGCACCAAAAACACCTTTACAATTCCAATATTCATATACACCAACAAAAAATAATAATAATAACCCATCATATACACCATATCCAACATCACCAATTTCTCCACCTCAACAACAACAAAAATCAAGATACCAACAATTTATAGTACCTGAGAGTAGCTATACTTATGTTGGAGAAAATAATCCACCACCACCACAACCAGTTACTATTAATCTTCAACCACTTAATTTTCCACCACCAAATCTTCCGGAATTTTGTCCAGTTCAGGAAACTTTTGGTTATTGTCCATTTCAAGATTCATCGTGTAGTTTTAAACATCATTAATTTAAATAATAAAAATAAATAAAAGATAAATATTTTATGTACAATATCACTACTAAATCAGACTATTAATATGTGTATTAATTTAATTTGGATATGTGTTTTGATATTATATTCATAATTGGTTAATTAATTTAAACCAATACTAAAATAATAATTGTTTTATTTTATCTGATTGATTGATTGATTGATTAAAGTATGTACATAATTTAATTTATTATATTTAGATTCTTTCGTTTTTTTAATTTAAATAATATGACACCATAAATCACATTATTTTTCATAATTTTTTTTATTTTCAAATGAAAAAAAAACAAATATCTGAAAAAAGAAAATAAATATCATCACAATTTTTTTTTAAAATTTAATTTTAATCAACAAGTAACAAATAATTAAATAATGATGTAATAATAGCAGTAATAAAATATATTTAAATTGGAGGGTGTTGATATTGTAGATCTATGTTGTGAAAATATGTTTAAACTTCTATCACATTACAAAGATAATCAATAAAAGATAATCAAAATGTATTTAACAACCATTTGCTCTAATAACATATTTATTTATTATAGTATATTAATTTGTTAGATCATTACGACATATAGCCATTATAATACAATACATACATTTATCAGCAAATAGTAGTAATGCAATAGTAATAACAATGGTAGTACCACATTGTAATAAAAGTTTTATAGGTGATAGTTAGTTAAAGTTAGTTCACCCATCACTTTTAATGATATACATCACCATATCCACAAACTTTTTTTTAGAGTGTCAAATGGGTTATATAGTATTTCCCACCAAGTAAATCGCCAAATATGTATGTATATCTACTTTATGTATTAACTCAGTGCCATACATTCAAACACAGATATTAGAGAAATAAATAAATTAGAAACATTAATTCAATGTGATGGTATTGATAGAAGTATTGGTTCACTTTGATCAAGTTTATCAATCAAAATCGATTAAACAATAAAAATACAAGAACCCCCATATTAAAGAATTTTACATTGGCATCAATCAATCCTGGTGTTTACTACCTCAAATTAGAGATTATATAGCATTGAAGAAATGAAACAATCATTGAATGAATCTTGTAATTTTATAGAAATGTTATATCACGTTGATACCAAAATGAAAATATTGAAGCTGCTAAAAGTTGGGTAATGCATTAGGTGGGTGGTTAATCAAGTGAAGTAATAAATTCAACCAGAAGAAGCAGAAAAAAGAATTACTCATATGATGAAAGGGGAATACGAAAGGTATTGAATGTGATCAATCATCATCATCATCAAATAATGAAACGATGTAATAGAGATTATAATCCAAAATATATATATTATCAATAAACATTAGAAGTAGTAATGCAATAAATAATAGCAAAGATATTTCACCCCATTCACATTTAAAGATACATCATCATTTTCATCAATAACCCAAACTTTTTAGAATATCAAATGGGTTATATAGTATTTCCCACCAATTTAATCACTAAATATGTATATCTACTCTGTTAATTTAATATATAATATATAAATTATGTTTTTATATTAATTTGGGTAGTTAACATACAGATAAAAGAGAAATAAATAAAGATAAAATAAGCGATGTATTGAGAAGAAGTATCAAATTAATAGTAGTGGTTATCAATTGGTATAATTTACGTAAAATATTTTAAAATCAATAAAGTAAAAGACAATATTAAGCAGGTTCTATTATTTTTGTACTTTTTCTACACCCCCCAAATGATTGGAGATCTCAGATGTCAATAATTATAAATAAAATAACTAGTTATTTTATACCAATAATAATAATAATACCACAATACAAAATTTAATAAATTTTAATAATAATAATTAAGTTTTATGTTTAGAATTTTAAAAACAATTAAAAAATTATTAGTATACTTTTTAATATACTATTTATACTTTTTAATTATTTTTAAAGTTCTAAACATAAAATTTAAATATCTATTTGTATTAAATTGATCTTTTGAAATTAGATAGTATAAAAGTAAACCCAAAAATCAAAAATCAAACACAATTAAGATTTGATGAAATGATAGTAAAATTATGTACCAAGAGCAATTTCAAGTAAATTGGAAAATGAAATTGATCCTTTATTAATTAATAACTCGAGTTCAAATTCAATATTTGCAAATACATGGTTCAACAAATATATCATCATCTTCATCAACATTATTAGATATTAATTTATCATGAGATTCAGTCCCACAATTGACAAAGTGCGATTTAACCTTCACCAACAAATATAAAAATTGATGAACAATCATTAAATAATGTAAATAAAAAATAAATAAAAGATAAATATTCTGTATAACATCACTACTAAATGTTTTTATTTTATTTGTATACAATGATTGCTTTGATATTATTTTCATAATTGATTAAATCAATACTAAAAAACTCATTGTTTTATTTTATCTGATTGATTAAAGTATGTACATATATTTTGTTTTTATATATATATATATATATATATACATAAATTCTTTGCATTTTTTTTAATTTAAATGATATGACGCGATAGAACATTAAAAAAGGAAATTGATTTTTCATAATAAAACTTTTGTTGTAACCCCCACTAACACACACATCAAAAAAAAAATTTAATTTATTTTTTTTCAAAATAAAAAATAATATAAAAACTGCTCACACTACAATTAATTTTCATATTAATATTTGTACCACATTGTGTTATATGACACAATATTAATATTAAATATAAATAAATGATGTCACCTACAACAACCACTTCTGTAAAGAATAGAAAATCACTAAATAACAACGAAGATAAAACTACAACTACCAACAATATAACAACAACAAAAACAGAACAATCAATAAATTATAATGATAAATATACAGAACATAGTGAATATAAAGATCAAATAATATATGTTGATGGTAAAACATATAATCGTAAATTTACAATTTCAAAAGCATATTTAGACTTAATTGATAAACCAAATGCAAAACCATCAATTCATAAATTTGTTCATAGAAATAGAATATTAATCTTTTCATTAATATTATTATACATTGCAATGGATAGTAAGAATCATGGTGTTGATAAATTAATACATCATACTTCTATTTTATCAGTATTATTTGTAAATCCATTTGATTTATTAATTGGTTTAACTGTATGTATAATGTTGAAATTATTATATAATATGCTCATTTGCGTGTATATATTAATAAACCCAACGTTATCAACATACAGGTAATGCACATTATGTCATTTTTATTACCATTATTTAATTTCATTTATCACCATTATGGTGGAGGTAAAACATTTAAAAATTTAGACAAGAGATTACTATTTTCAATTTATATTGTAATTCAATTAACCATTGGTTTATATTCTGCATATTTCATATTATATGATAGAAAATATCCATTGGGTACTCAATTTTATTTGGGATTAGTTGCAATTGTTTTATCATGGAAACAACATTCATATTTTATGGTTACAAATTATAAAGCATTACATATGAATAATAGCAATCATGGTAACAAAGAAGAAATTGATAAATTTAATAACCATTTATCAAACCGTCAAATTGATTATCAAGTTCAATTTAAAACACTTTATCAATATGCTTGGGATTACTTTGTTTATTTATTTACACCAACATTAATTTATGATCAATATTACGAAATTTCAAAAGTATCAAAATCAATTCCAAAGGAAGATATTAAAACAAGATTATTTGCATTTTTAAAGGAACTATATTCTGCATTTGCTATTATGATAACTGCTCATTATATACGTAAGTTTAAATAGATTAAAATTGAATATAATCTAATATTTATTTATTAATATTTTGATCGATATAAATTTGCAGATGTTGAATTTTTATTTCCTGCACTTGCTGGTGAATTAGATATATATGCATATTTAAAGATATTAATTCCAGCAGAGATTAATTTTCAATTACAATATTATTTACTTTATCATTCTGTGTTATCATTGTTGGCCGACTTAACAGACTTTAAAGATCGTTTATCATTTTATGATAATTATTGGGCAGCTGTTACAACAAAAGAGATCCTTGCCAAGTGGAGCAAACCTGTCCATAACTTCTTGTTTAGACATGTACTAAGTGATATGTGGGTATACATTTTCAATATTATTATGTAATTTCACGATTAATTCATACTAATATTATTAATTGTTTCAAACAGGAAATCATTATTTAAAATTAAAACTATAATTTGTTTATTTACAACAATGATATTTAGTGGATTCTTTCATGAAGTAATTGTAACAAGTATAACAAAAAAAGTATGCATGCCATGGTCAACATTTAGTTTACTATGTTGTGCAATTTCAATATTAATTGAAAATAAGTTTTCATCTGTTGCAAATAGTAAATATTATCATTGGTTTGTTAGATTTTTATTGGTTATTGGTCATGGATTATTTTATTTTTCATACTTTTATTTTTGCTTTTCACAATATGATATTGCAACAAATTCAACAATACCATCAACTTGTCCAAAACTATAATAATAAAAACAATAAATATATCAATATAAAAATAGTATATATGTAAATAATATTAAAGATCATCTTTAGATGAATCAACAATACCATCAACTTATTCAAACATAAATTAAAACATAATATTATTATAGATTGGGGGAAAAGTAGAGTAAATAATTTATTTTAATATTTTGATTTTAATCAGAATGTGGTAAATTATGACTCATTGAAATTGAATCAGTTTGTGGTTTTGGAGTATCAGCTTTACGATTATGTTTTAAATGAGAACGAACTAAATGACCAGCAGCAAGAGCAGACATTAATGAAAGTTCACCAGAGAGTACAGCAGCACCAACAACACGAGCTAATTGTTCAGAGTTTGCACCTGGACGTTCAACGTTTGCACCACGAATTTTCAAAAGATCAAGACAAGCAGATTGAGCTGGTAAATGAGTACCACCACCAACAGTACCAACTTCAATGGATGGCATTGTAACTGAAATATAAAGATCTTTACCATTGTTTATTGATTCCATGAGAGTAATACAATTTGAAGATTCAACATTTTGTGCTGGATCTTGACCAGTTGCTAAAAATAATGCAGTAACAATATTTGAAGCATGTGCATTGAAACCACCAATTGAACCAGCCATTGCTGAACCAATTAAATTTTTATCGATATTTAATGAAACTAATGCTTCAACAGTTGTTTTTAAAACGTCTCTTACAATATCACCAGAGATAGTTGCTTCACAAACAATACTTTTACCACGACCATCTAACCAATTGATAGCAGATGGTTTTTTATCGGTACATACATTACCAGATAATGAAAGTACTTCAGTTTCTGGGAAATATTCGGTAATTACTTCCAAAGCTTTTTCAACACCTTTTGAAACCATATTCATACCCATTGCATCACCAGTTGATGATTTAAAACGAAGATAAACTAATCTACCTGCAATTACAACTTTAATACTCTTTAAACGTGCAAATCTTGATGTGGAATTAAATGCTGAAGCAACTTGATAAAAGTTTTCTTGATTTTCAATCCATTGTTTAAGTTCTGCAGCTTTACTAGCAGATGGTAAACGACAAACTGGTGCTCTAGTCATACCATTTGAAAGAACAACAGATTTAGCACCACCACTTTTAGTAATTGCTTTAGCACCACGATGTGTTGATGCAACTAAACAACCTTCAGTTGTTGCCATTGGAATTGAAACTAATTTACCATCTAATAAAATTGGACCTGCAACACCAACTGGAATTGGAATATAACCAATTACATTTTCACAACATGCACCCAATACCTTTGTATAATCATAATTATCCAATGGTAAATTATTTAATGATCCTTCAAAATCTAATGTTGATGTTGGTGCACTAACTGTTGGAATTGTTGATGGATCTTCACCTGATGTTGCTGCTTTTTCTGCTGCTGCTACAACTGCTTGTGCATGAAGTGCTCTTTGATGTTCCTTTTGTAAATCTCTTGCTAATAATGTTCTTCTAATATGAACTGCTCTTCTAAAATCTAATGGTAATCTAGTTTCTAAATTATGTGGTTGAATTTCACCACGATCTACCAATGCAATAATTTCTGAATCTTTTAATGATTCAACATTTTCTGCTGTTTTGGTTGTTGGTTCTTTAACACATGATTCTGGTTTATATGATTCAGTGGTTGTTTTACCAGTTGTAAAATATCTTACATTGTTTATACTATTATTTTTAATAGATTGTTTAATTAAATTTCCAATTCTAATCATTTTGTTTTTTGTGTATATATTATTGTTTATGTGTTGTTGTTGTTGATTGTTGATGTATGATAATATTTCTTTTTTATATATAAATTAATTTATTTCGATATTTTGTTTAATAAAGTACCTATATATATAAATAAAATGAATTTATATTAATATTTGAATATTTGAATATTAAATGAAAATGTTTTATTTTTTTTTTAAAAAAGCAAAGAATAAATATTTATTATTACTGTTATGTCATTATTAATAATATGTTTTGGGTGTTTTGTTTTTTTTTTTTTTTATAGATTTTAATTTATTTATTATACTAGATGTGCAAAAAAAAAAAAAATATATAACCAATAGATATCTCATTACACCCCCATTGTAATAAAAATATGTTTTTCAATTATTATGTGTTTTGTTTTGTTTTTGACATTGTTGATTTTTTAATATATTCATTTTTTGACAATTGAGATGAGTGAGCATGTGGGTGTGTGAAATGTTGGGTTTTAAACGAAAAAAAAAAAACTATATTATGTAAAGTTGGTGACTAATTTTTTTTTTGATCAAAACATACTTTTTTTAAACAATTAATAGTTTTGAAAATAAAGAGATAAGTATATATAAATAGATTTTATATTATTTTTTGTCTATGTATTTGTGATTAGTAATGTACAACAGTAAGAAGAACAAAAAAAATAAAAAAAATTAAAAAAAATTTGTGAAAACGATGATTTTTTGAATTGAAATTCTTTCATGAGCGATAATCATATGATATTTTAACCAAAGGGGTCATCACTATTGAAAATTAAAAATTTATAAAAAAAATGAAAAAAAAAATGAAAAAAAATGAAAAAAAAAAAAAAAAAAAAAAAAAAAAAAAAATATTAATTATAAAAAATTTATTATTATTAAAACAATTTATTTTTTTTATAATTTTTATTTATTT
>JACAFY010012996.1:0-21513 GCA_015252635.1 Dictyostelium capitatum
CGCCAGGCAGTACGTGCGCGTTGGGGCGGTGTTGTGGATAAGCGACATTAATTTTAATTTATTTTAATTTTTTTTTTTTTTTTTTATTATTTTTTTATTTATTTATTTATTTATTATTATTATTTTGTTTTTATTTTAACCCATTTTAGATTTCTTTTTAATTTTACCTAATGCTTCTAATTTTGATTTTCTCTTTTTGGTTTCTTTTTGTTTTTTAAGTTTAGATACATCGATTTTAGCTTGTTTTTTAGCTTGTTCAGCTTCATATTCTTGTTTTCTTTGTTGTTCTTTTTCAATCTTTTTAGATTTAATACTTTCAAGACGACGTAATAGATCAGCAGTTTGTTGTTCATGTGGTTCAACGATATTGATACGACTTGATAGTAAATGATCATCAGCATTCTTTATTGTTCTTTCAGATTGTTTTGGTTTCAAACCAAATGGAAGTTGAGCTTGAAGTTTATTTGGTATACGTAATTCTTTAAATGTTTTCTTTTCTCTTTCTAATTTACCTTGATATGATGAATCTTTTTTAACGGGAGCAGATAAATTATTTTCAAAACGTAATTGACCAACTGTTTTCATACCTTCCCAATGTGTTTTCTTTTCTTGTAATAATGAAGTAACTGGATTATAGAAACGAGTTGGAGTAATAGTATACCAAGTACGAAGGAATATAATATCTGATGGAATTAATTTATCTTCAAAAGTAGCACGGAATGAACCTTCTGGAGATGATAATGGTTTTTTAATTTGACCACGAATACCTGAAACTGTACGAATATTTGCACCAACAAATTTAGCAACTTCTAAACGTGAATTAAACATACCATTAACAAAACAAGTTTTCTTCATAATTTTATCTGGATGACCAATTAATTTTAATTTCTTTACTACATTAATTGATGAATCTAAATCTAAAACAGTACCAGTTGCAGAAACACGGAATGATGATTGATTATTATTTGCATTTGTAAATGCAATGAAACCAGTACCAGGTGGTGTTAATGGACCATAAAATGAAGCATGACAATGCATATGTTCAGGTGTATATTTTAACATACGATTACGACCATTTATATCTTTAGTTGAATAAAGTACCATTGTTTGAAAACGTCTCCAACCAACTGATATCATTAATGGATCATTTGATTTCAATATTCTTTTATGCCAACGATGTTTTTTTAATGA
Source organism: Dictyostelium capitatum (assembly GCA_015252635.1). NCBI lineage: Eukaryota > Evosea > Eumycetozoa > Dictyosteliales > Dictyosteliaceae > Dictyostelium > Dictyostelium capitatum. The sequence goes on from JACAFY010012996.1 coordinate 1,192, forward strand.
TACATTAATCATACCTAAATTCTCTTCTGATGTTAATAAACCACCAACTACAACTGGGAATTTTGGATCGAAATACTCTGAAAATTCACATGGTATCTTTTCAAATTCAATTCTTACATAAACACCAATTGGAAAACCTTCATACTTTTGACGATAAAATTGATCATCATTTTCAAATTCTTTTTCATTGATGGCTCTTTGTTTCTTTGCAAAATCATTTTGTTCACCTTGGAAATCTTTTTCATTTTCTTGATATTTTGCATTTATCTTTTCAATTTGTTTTTCTTTTTTTGATTTATTCTTTTCTCTTTCTTTTTCATTATCACCATCTTTTTTGTTACCGTCTTTTTCTTTTTCATCACCTTCTTCACCATCTGAACCACTTTCATCATCTGAACCATCATCTTTTGATTTTTGTTTTGGTTTTGATGAATCAAACTTTTCACCTGTTTCTAAATCTTCGAAATCACCAAATAAAACTTGATCTTCACCTTCTGCATTATTTTTACCAATTAAACCAGTTGTTTCCAATTCATTCTTAGTTACGAATTTCTTTGATAATAATTCTTTTAAATCTTGATCCTGTTTGAAATCATTTACATAATGAATGAATTTAGCGGAATCTAATAAATCTTTAGTTGGTGTTTTATCAGCTGATAATTTGAATGATCCAAAACCACCCTTTTTAACTTTAAAGAAATCATCTTCATCTTCATCTTTCTTTGATTTGTTATCTTTTTTTGATGATGATGTTTCTTCACCATAAATTAATCTTGATAAATTTAAATGATTTGTACCTGTAATTTGAATATTTGGTTTCATCTTTTCTTTCCATTTTGCGCTTTCACCAGTTTCTTCATCATATTCTTCATCTGATTCTTCTTCTTCGTCTTCATCTTCTTCATCATCATCATCTGATTCTTCTTCATCTGAATTTTCTTGTTGTTTTAAACTATTTTTATTTTCTGGATCATAATAATCATCATCTGATTGTTCTTCATTTTCGGAATCATCATCATCAAATTCAACTTTACTTGAATTAATGTTATCTTCATCATCTGAACCTTCATTTTCTTCATCATCTGAATCTTCTTCATCATCATCGTCATCATCACCATCTTGTTCATCATCACTATTAATTGCTGGATTCTTTTTAAGATCAATAAATTTAACCTTTCTTCTAACTCTACCATCTTTTTCTTCAACAATTTCAACTCTTTTACTACCTTTTTGTTGTTGTTCATCATCACTACCACTACCATCTTCTTCATCACCACTTTCACCATAATAATCTTTATCAGTAATTTCTTCAATTTGAGTATATGTATTATTTGCAGATAATTTAATTGCTGGTCTATTTGAAAATAATGATAATTCTGAATTTTCCATTCTTTCATCAATTGAAAATTGTGTATTTTGAAGATCTTTAACCATACTTTCACCTTCACCTTCTCCTTCTTCTGCAATATTGACAACAAAAATATATTAATATACATAATAATTATTATTAAATATGTATGTATGTATGTTCAATTAAAATAATTACCTTTTTCTCTTGAAAAGTTTAATCTACTTTCTGGAATATTAATATAAACAGCATCTTTATCATAAAGTATATTACCAATATCACCCATTGGAGCATATAATAAACGATCTTTTTCATTTAATGTTTTCTTTCTATCTGTTGGTAATGGACATGGATCAGGTAATGAAGTTATTGATTTCATTACATAATCACCACTACCTGGTATATGTACTTTCATATGTGGTTTCATATAAGTACCACGTACATAACCATATAAACAAATACTTCTATCAATTTTTGGATTTTGTCTAACTAATTCTGGTTCTGTTGTATCTTCAAATCTATCAACGTAAACGTATGGATGTGTATTTCTCCATGATAATGGTATGAAATTTGCAACTGATATAAATCTTGCTAAATTGTGAATTTCAACTTTTGGATATTTACCATGAATAATACCTGATAAATAAAATAATTTTGCACCCTAATAGCAGTAATTAGTATACTGTGCGTAATATTACATTATTAATGTATGTGTGTGTGTTTGTTTATTTATTTTACTACTTACTTCATAAATTTCAGTCCAAAATCTATCCTTGAATTTCTTTTTTGTTTTTTTTAATTTTTTATTATTTTTGAAACCATCTAAATGAGTGAGTACACCAATTACTTTTGGAAAACCATGAGTTTTGAGAACATTTAAAAATTCAAATGTTTCCATTTCGAAACCATATGAAGCATCAATGAGTAACAATACTAAATCTGCGACTTTAGCAGTATCAATCATTGAATTTAAATCATTGTTACATTCGATAAAAGTTAGACGACGTTTTTTACCAGCAACAATTGTAATTGGACCTTTAACATCTGAAATTGAATGTCTTGTATAATTTTTAATTAATGAACGAATTAATGTAGTTTTACCACATTTTGGTGGACCAACAACTGCAATTACATATGGTGGTGTTTCAACTGCTGTACCTGATCTATCAATTACTGGTAAATTAATTCTTTTTGCTTCTCTATCCAAATTACGAACTGTTAATCTATTTGATGCATATGCTGCTTGTGAAATAAATGCTTTTGGATTTCTTCCCTTTAACGCTTCATTTTGTTCTAATTTCTTTAATTTTGCTGCTTTTTTCTTATTTGCTTTGGCACCTGCTTTCGATACCCTATGTATCTTTTTTAAATCTTTGGTTGAATCCATCTTTAAAAAATGATACACATAAAAACAAACAAACAAATATATATAACAAAAAAAAACAAAACATTAACAAAAAAATTGCAAAAAGACAAACCCTCTATACCAAAAAAAAAAAAATTAAAAAAAATAAAAAATCAAAAAAAAAAAAAAAAAAAAACGAAAGTTTTGGCAATTACAATATCCTAACAATTATTGTTATAGTTTTTGATCAAAAACATATGTTAATTGTTCAATTATATATAATCAAACTCAGCGTGTTATGTGGTAAAAAAAGTTAATAATAATGGTACTACATAAATGTTTATCTACTTGTAGAAATTACACACACACGCGCACAATGAATAACAACAATATTCCCTTAGTAAATTTTTGAGTTGTAGTATTGCTACTTGTTAATTATAATTTTTTAATCAACATCACTCAAAATTAAATATAGAGATATTGTTTATTATTTATTATTTGTTGAGCGTGTGTGGGAGTTTCTATAAATACAAACAAATTTATATCATATAAAAATTTTGGTTTGACTTGATGTGACTTTTTTATGTGATGACATCTTTTTTTTTTTTTTTTTTTTTAAATTTTTTTTTTTATTTTCAAATTTTCATTTTTTTTTATTTTTCATTTTTTTTTAAATTATACAACAAGATCACATTATTTATATAAAATATGGATATTTTAGAAGAAACAGCAGCACCATTAAAAGATTTTGCTAAAAACTCAATTCGTTTATTCAAAAAATGTACTAAACCAGACGCACAAGGTAAATTATCATAATATATATGTGTAAAAACTATGACCATCACCTTTTGGTGGTAAAATGGTTACAATAATAATACACATTATCGAAATCACAGCATTTAAATGTAAAATGTGTTTATATATATATTAATTTTTTGTGTGTATTTCTTATCTTTATAGAATTCCAAAAGATAGCACTTGCCACTTTAATTGGTTTTGCCATTATGGGTTTCATTGGATTCTTTGTTAAGCTTATTCATATTCCAATCAACAATATTCTTGTTGGTGCTTAAATGGTGATGATGATGATATAAATTCAAATTTGCAGATGTACATTTAAATATGGTATAATGGTATTTAGGTCATTACACATCAAATAATTACAGAAGTAAAAGAATAAAAAAAAAAAGTAAAAAAAAAAAGTTAAATAAATAAAAAAGTTATAGTGTAAATATATATAATCAAACAAAAACCCCTCCCCTTCCTTATATTATCATATGAATATTCACTCTATCGCATAACAGTTACTTTAAATATTTGTATGTGACAACATTTTTAAAAAAAAAAATATATTTTTTTAAAATACATCATCAACACACACATAATTTTTATAAAACTATGAATAGTAGTAACTGTAATAACAATAATATTACACATAAATATTCACCAAAAATATGAATAATAACAATAAAAACAATAATATTACAAATAATAGTAATGAACTACTACTTTGTGATTTTTGTTTAAAAGTATTATTCAAAACAAATTACCATTTCAAATAATTTGATTTCAAAAGCATTATAGTCAATTAAAACCATTACTATTAAATATTGTTATCAAAATGGTTAATCAAATTTGATGATAAATTAATTCATTTAAAGAATACTCTATTGTCAAATGATACTTTTAAAAATTCAAATTGGTTTAATTTTGATACTTTAAAAAATTAAATAAAAACAGGTCTATTATTATTTCTATTTTAATTTGTTCATGTCACAGTTTATTTAATTTTTAATAGGGGTCTGATTGCATTAAAATTTTAAAAAATTATAATGAAATAAAAAAAAAGATTTCTATTCTTTACATACACATATATGCCATTATTAGCATTTGTAACCACAATACAGCACAAAATTTATTACTTGAATTTACATTTAAAAAAAAACACACATCCACACCCTTTATTATTTAATCAGTAAAAAAAACAATAATTTTTAATCATACTATTATTTAAAAAACCACACACACATACACACACCCAAAACTATGGAAAATAACAATAATATTATAAATAATAATGAAGTGTTATTTTGGAAAGTAATACATAATAAATATATATTTAGAATAATAATATCATTAATACCAATTACAATCAATGAACTATTTAATGAAAAATTAAAAATAAATTACAATGATTACAATGTAATTAATAATAGATGTAAATTTAAATATATTCATTCATTAAAATGGATGATAAAAAATAATCAATTACAGTTAATAAAATGTAAATTAATTGCAAATGAATATATTCAAATCAACAAAAAATCAATAGGGTTGTTATTTAATTTAATGAAGAAAGAACCAATAATCAAAAATAAAAAGAGAAGATACTATCTTATTGAAGATACATATCAAGATAACAAAGTTGGTATGGATGATGAAAGTCGTTGGGGTGAATTAACAATACATCAGAGACTAAATTTATTACAATCAACATCATATACATCATTATCTTCATCATTATTATTACAAGAGATATTACAGTTATTATTAGATAAAAATAGAATTCAAATTGAATGTTTAGTTGATGATATAATATCATTTGCAATATATTGCCCAAACGCAGTTAAAATATTATCAAATCAACCAATACCTATACCAATTTATAAATCAACAATCGATACTTTAAAAACTCTATATTCACCTCATTATAGAAATCAAATAATTGATATATTGGTAAATTCAAATTCATATAAATTGTTGGATCATTCATTAGTGTCTGGGTTTCCACAAATCGAAGAAATAACCAAAGAAGTAGAAGAAGAAAAAAACTATTTTGTAAATAAATCCAACAGTAATCTTTTTGAAGAGGAACCATTGTTAAAAATAGATTATGAACCTGAATCATTAGAATGGCACAATCAATTGGAAAGTGGTAAATTAATTGAAGGAATCTCAAATATTGAAATATATGAATATAGTTTGTCTTCATTTAGTGGTAATGCATTGGAATATTTAATTAAAAAAGGGGAAATAATGGTGCAACAACAAAAAAATATTTCAATGGATGGATTTACATATAATTACATTAGTTTAAAAACATTGATAAAGAATCAAGATAATATTTTAAAGTGGATTAAACTTGCAACTACACAATCAATCATCACATATGGCAAATCAAAAGAATCATTCAATTGTGATGTTTATTATTTAATCTGTAAATTCTCAAATATTTCCAAAGAATGGTATTACAATGCAATAGAAACATTAAACAATAGTGGTTGTAAATATATATTTCCTCCTTGGAATCAAAATTTACATGCATTTGTAAGGAATGATGGGTTATATAACTGCAAATATAAAATTTTTGTTGTAAAAGATGTTGAAACTATTGATTGGATGGTTAGTACTGTTGAATCTAATTTCTTTAATTATCTTAGGTCAAACACTCTGTATTTCCAATCTATTCAACTGATAGATTATATTAAACCTCATTTAGAAAGTTTGGGTTTGCCAGATAGTCTAAATTATTTTTTCAACAAACTATATAAAACTGCAGTTCAGCAATGTAATGTTCAAATAATCAAAGAATTGGATTCAAGGAGTGATATTAAATTTAAAAATATTCATTTCAAACAAATAGATTTTTATAGATTATTCAAAAATAATCCAATTGAAAAAGTAGAGCAATTATTAAATCATTGGTATTCAAATAATTATAAACCATTTTCAGAAAAAAGGATTACTTTTAATATGAAACAAAGTTTATATTTACTAATTGAAAGAGTAATTTATGAACAAAGGAATTGTAAAGATGGTGATCAACATGGTATTGAAGTATTAAAAAGAATTAAACTTAATTTAAATTTAGTAAACAAAGAAGTGATAAATCAAATTTTAATTCCATTGATAAAAATTAATGATTTTAAAAGTATATCATTGGTCTTTAATCATCATCAATTTAAACTAGATAATTCATTCTTTACAAATTTTAATAATAATTGGGATGGTGAAGGAGAGATCAAACCTTGGAAATATTTATATGATAGTAATTTAAATGTATATACAATTGATAATATTGATTCAAATGAATTAATTTCATATGTTAACTTTTGGATTGATCAATTAATTTCATATACACCAGATTTTAATGGTAATGGTAATGACAATTGTGAAATTGAAGTTAAACGAACCTTTTCAGTAATATTAAATCATTTATATTCAACACTATTACAAATCAAATCTATTAAAATCCAAGATATTAAATTGGTTCGTCAAATGTTATTTGAAAACTCAATTGAAATTGATCATTCATATTTTCATTCTTTCATTTACCTTTTCATTAAATCTACATTACTCATTAAATTTTTAATGAAAGCAAATGATATTAGAAAATATAACAATAATAATGATTATTATGAAAATTGTAGTTATTTCAAAAAAGAAAAAACATCAAAATTATACTCATCAAATAATCAAGAATATTTTAATTGTAATGTTGAACAATCCAATTCAGTCAGTTGTTTAAATGTGTCACAATTCACATTTGATTATTTATTTTGTCAACAATCAATTGGAATTGATGATATATTATTAGAATTATTTATTCAATCTGTTACTATCAATGAGGAAAAAGAGTACACATTGTCCGAAATAGCTCGATTTTTATTGGAAATTGGTAAATTTGATTTAATTTTCAGACATTGCCAACAAATAAAACAATTGGAAGATATAAAATACCTTGAAGGTAATGATGATTTATTAATTACTGGATATCGCCATAATCAATTGGAGTTCGTATTTAAATCATATGATATAGAATTAATTAAAGAATTGTCTCAACACGAAGATTTAGGTATTAATAAACATATTAATCTTAATTATTGTTTGTATGCAAGTTTAGTAGTTGGTGATTTAGAAATTGTAAAGTTGTTATTTGAAAATTATTATCAAACTGAATATTGGGAATATTATGTGTATAATCGTTACAACTTAAATTCAATTGAATATATATTTTCAAATTATGGTGATAAGGTATTTTTAAATGATAGAGCTGGTAATATAAATAATATATTCAAAAAATCATTCATTGATGGTAATATATTACTTTGTGATTTATTTTTAAAGTATTATTCAAAACAAATTATCATTTCGAATAAATTGATTTCAAAAGCATTAAAGTCAAATAAAATCAATATTATTAAATATTATTATCAAAATGGTTTAATCAAATCTGATGATCAATTAACTCATTTAAAGAATACACTATTATTAAATGATAATTTTAAAAATCCAAATTGGTTTAAATTTAAAAAAAATTAAATAAAAAAAAGGTTTCTATTTTAATTTGTTCATGTCACTTTATATTCATTAGAAAGTCAGATTTCTTTTTATTTGCAGTCACACACAAAAAAAAATTAAATTTTAAAGATATCACAAAGAAAAAATAATATAATATTATTATAAATAAAAAGCCATCATTTTTTTAAAAAAAAAAATATCTATAAAACGAAATCAATTTTTCTGAAACAGCTCCACAGAAAAATTACTCACATATTATTTTTGTTATATCATCGTCTTTTCTATCCGCAACCCATTTATTTTTTAATTAATTTATTTATTTAATGTATTGGTTTTTCGCCTCTTTTCAAGCGAAATATATATTTTATTATAATTAATTTAAAAAAACCTAAAATATGAAGACGATTTCTTTGTGTAAAGGAAAAAATAACCAACCTGCAAAGATAATAAATATACAACAAACCATTTGATGCATAATATTAAAAAATATAAAAAGACCAACTTTTTCTTTTCCCATTTATTCATTAAATTAATTTATTAAATTTTATTCACTCATCAATTTTAATTGTTATCAATATATAAAAAAATATGGTTGCTCCGTGTGTGTATTTATTTTTAACAAAATAATACATGTGATATGAAATTATATTTTATTAACTATATTTAAATTTATTAGTTGTTGTCGCTGCAGGTGTAGCATTAGCTGCAGTTGTCTCTGTTGGTTCCGTTGTTGTACCACTCACTGTTTGGCATATCATTAATACAGTAGGTGATAAAGATGACTCTAGTTACATTGCTTATCCACCAAACAATGATGTTGAAAATGGAGGATTTAGAGTTATCATTGTTAATCAAGTATGTAATATAACACAACACCATTTTATGTTATTTTGTTATAACAATAATTAACACAATTGTTTTTATTAAAATTATAATAGGCTAAAAGTTGGGACAAGTAAATATAATAATAATAATAATAATAATAATAATATTAATAATAATAATACTATATTTGTACAAATATTTATATAATAGCACATAATTAAATTATAAAAGAGCAGTTAGACTTTATCCAGATTCAGATGTTGAAGAGTGGACTGAAGTAAGATGTGGTGATTCACCAACAGGTAAAACAGCACGTTCAAATCCAGATATTAAATATGATGATAAAAGACTTAATTTCAAAGATGGAAAAGTTGCCAAACTTGCACTTATGAAACCAGGTGGTATGTAACAAGTTTAATATTTAAATATACATATAAATATAAATATAAAAATACATAAATATACATAGATACTAATTCATTACCAAAACATTATAATAAAGGTTTGGGTGTTTGGGGAACCGTTGGAACAATTTCAATTCCTTTAGAACATCGTGAGCAATTCAATGGAAAAACAGTTTATATTTACTTTGATGATAATGGTGATAAATTCTTTGCTGGTGAAACAAACCCAAATAGATTAACCGTTGATAAATTATTTTAATAAATTTCAACTTTTATTTTTTTATTTTTTATGAATTAATTAACATCCGGAAAAATAATATAAAATAGGGAAAAATAAATTTTTTTATTTTTATTTGGCAAAATAAAATTTATAGAGAAAAATAAAAAAAGATATAGAAAATTAAATAAATGTGAAAATAATAAATAAAGAGAATGTGTATAATTTAGGATAGAAGTATTAAGGCTATTGATCATGTTCATACATAAAAAAGTTGAAAAAATAATAAAATAATCAAACAATTATCATAAAATAAATATTTATTTTTCCTCATATTTTTTATTTTTTTATGAGGAAAACTAGAAAAAAAAATAAAAAATATGAGGAAAAAGAAAAAACAGTTTTAAAAAAATTTATTTTTCACTATTTTATTTTATTTTTCCAGATGTTTAATGTTATTTATTAGGTTAGTGAGAATGGTTTCAAAAAAATTTGTAATTATAAAATATTTAGTATGGGGTTATATTGTATATTGTGTTATATATGGTAATTGTAATACATTTTAATAAGATGCAAACTATTTAAAAAAATAAAATTTTATTACTAATTTTGATGTAAGACAAAACAGTTTGTAATATATAATAATATATATTTAAATAAATTTAAAATAATTTTCTTATTTCAGTTTAAAATTTTTTTTTTTTTTCATTTAAATTTTTTAAACAAACTACTAAATACAAATAAATAAATAAAACAATGTATTCAAAAAATAATAAATTTGATTTTTCAATATTAAAAGATATAAGTCCAAAAATAAACATTGATTATGACTCAATAATAGGCCATAAACTAATTCCAAAAACATTTAAACCAACTAAAGAAACAAAAGATAATTATAATCAATGGAAATTTGATACATTTGTACCAATTCTTGGTGAAGAAATATATGTAAAGATTTTGAAAAATGATCTATATTTTAATTTATGTACCTACTTTTTTTCTTTTTGTGGAAATGAAGATTTATTCTTAATTGGTTCAAAATTAAACGAATATGGTTTCATTGTTGACGATATTGGTTTAAAAAATTCTTTAGGTTGTACAAATTTGATTAAATCTTTTTTAGATAGAAAAAACGATCAATATCCTCTCAGTAAAGTGTTTTGGAATTTAGTAGACCAACTATCAGAAAGCACTCATCCTACTACTCTTGATAGGTTTATCAAAATCAACTATGATTGGCTTAAAATAAATAGCGAACAAGAGAATTTTTGTGAATCAATGACATTTGATCAATATCATGAAATTCGTTTAATTGATGCAGCTGCTGATTGGATGTATTCATTTCTTTTGGTAGGAACTGGACAAATGATTTCAGATGAAATATATAATAGTAATGAATTTAAAAGTATCCGTTATCATTTTGGTGCATGTTGTTTTTTAACAAATGATTTATTTTCATTTGAAAAAGAAAAATGTTTTTCAGACCCCAGTAATTATATTAAAATTTTAATTGCTCAAAATTTAAATGACAATTGCTCTTTAAATTCAGTCAATGACAATTATGTTCAAATTCAAGTTGAAAAGGTAATTGATTTAATAAATTTTCATTATCAAGAGTTAATATCAAGTTGTGATAAAGCTTTAAAATTATTTAATTATGATGGAACATTACAATTACATATTAATAAAGTAAAAGAACTGGTTTTAAATACATTTTTTATTCATTCAAAGTCTGGCCGTTACAATAAATTAGAAAAATAAAAAAAACAAATAACTAAACTTCACATATTGGAAATTTTTTTTTTCGTAAGTAAAAAGAATTTTAAATAAAATTTTATATAATTATGATTTTCGTAAACCCAATCAAATTTTTTCAAATATATATTTGAAAATTTAAAATTTTTTTTTTTTTTAATTTTTAATTTTTTTTTTTTTCTGAAAACTTATCATTCGCATAAACACAAGCATACACAATGGAAAGTGGGATTTATGAATGGTTACTATTAAATTGTAATAATTCAATAAAAGAAAATGGATCAATTACAACTACATTAATAGATAACATATTAATATTATCAACCAATGGGTTAGAGATATCACATGAAAAATTAAATAATTGTTTTAGTAATATGAAATCAAATGACAATATTACAACTAAAAATAATAAAAGGTATATGGATCTATTATAACACATGTATGGTAAAAATTAAACACATATTAACACAAAACCATCATACACCCTATATATATATTCTCTTAGTAGGCATTATAATTTTGAAGAAAACCAATACGTTTTATTTGGATTAAATAAAAATCAATTTCAAATGTTAGAAAAAAGTTTATCATCAACTATTGATTTAACCAAAAATAACAATCAACTCATTAACACTCATAATATAACAAGTGATATAGAAAGTGATAGATTCAAATTTGATTGTTCAATGGCATTAATCATAAAAAATAATAAATATCATCACATTAACAATAGTAATAGTAATAGTAATAATAATAATAATAATTCAAAATCAGTATCAAACAAAAAGATAAAAATTGAAACAATAAATAATGGTAATAACTGTAATGAAGATAAAATTGGCTATTGTCTATTTTTCAAAGTATGGAGAAATATTGTAACCAGAAATCAAATATTATTCCACCTTAAACTTTTCAATGCTCATAAAGGTTCTATAATTTCACTTGGTATAAAAGAATTGGAACCAAATTCAAATTCAACATACAAATATAAAAGTTATATTGATATCCTCAGACTAAAATGTCAAACATATGAAGATTATGACGATGAAATTGATTATGATAACAGTAGTAGTGATGATAGTAGTTGTGAAGAACTAGAAGGAGAAAAACCAAAAGTAAAAGAATTACAAGTTAATAGTAATTTAATTATTATTAAACCAAATTTAATACCATCAAATGTATCAATTCTTTATATTGATAATAGAATGAAAAAATTACAATTTGAAATTGGAAGTATACCAGAATCAATAACTACAATTTACTTTAATTCATTTATTGACCAAGTGTTCACCAAAGGTATTTTCCCAGATAGTGTTACAAGTATTAATTTTAATTATGGATATTCTCAATCATTAGATGGTGATTGGTTACCATCATCAATTAAATCATTATATTTGGGTGATTTTCATTCATCAATATTACCTGGCCAATTACCAGAATCGTTAACAGAATTATCATTAACTGATGAATATACTGGTACAATTTCTAATGGTTCATTATCAAATAAATTAATTGAAACATCACTTACATATAAATTTAATTCAAATCAAAATACAAAAAGTATAATGAAATTTCCAAGAAATGAAGGTGAATCTAGATATAGTGAAACTGGAATTCAAATACCACAAGCTACAAATACATTAATTTTTGATTATTTTTTTAATCAAAAAATTAAAATTGGTGATATTCCAAAAAATGTAAAATCAATTTACTTTGGTTCAAATTTTAATAGTGATATTGAGGTTGGTTCATTACCATCATCAATTACAGAACTATCATGGACTGATGGATTTAAACAAGATATTATATTACCATCAAATTTAGAAATATTAAATATTGGTAGTTTCAATCAACAATTAACAACAACATCAAATTTATATCAACAAACAACTTTGAAATCATTAACATTTTCAGATTATTCAAATTTAATTCCAAATGGATATTTTTTTAATCATAATTCATTAACATATTTAGATTTAGGTGGTGAATTCAATGGAAATATATCAAATGGAACATTACCAAATTCATTAATTCATTTAAAGTATCCACGTTTTAATAAATGTTTATCAAATTTGAATTTACCATCTTCAATTTTAATATTGGAATTATTAGATTATAATCAAATAATTAAACCAAATCAATTACCTGAATCATTGAAAATATTACATTTAACATTTGATCAATTTGATTCACAATTATCTGATGGTGATGATAGTTTACCTAAATCATTACATACAATTTATTTAAATTCTGCAAATACAAAATACATTAAAAAGATATCAACTGAATTCTTTTCAAAATATATAAAATATAAAAATTAAATAAAAAATAACAACACAATGTATATATTGTGCAATGATTACTTGAATATTTTGGTAGGGGGGTATATGTATATACATTTTTTTTTTATTATTATTATTATTTATTATATTAAATTATTTATATTTTATTACACAAGCATAAAATAAACTGGTTTATTTATTTTGTTTTTCATTTTCTTCTTGAGCAGCTGCTGCAATTAAATCATCTTGACTAAATAAACCTGGTAAAAGATTATGGGTTGTTGATTTAAATGTTGATCTATCTGGTTTAACACAAACTACTTCAAAATTACCAAACTATAAGAAAAAAAAAAGAGAAAAAAAAAGGAATTAGAATCACAAATAAGTTGCAACATATATTACAGAGAAAAATGGAGAATGTATACATACTTCAACACCAAATTGTCTACAAGCACCACATGGAGTGATAAATCTATCTTTTAAGTCACTGTTGTTTTTGTTTTTTTTTTTTTTTTTTTTTAAAAATTTTTTTATTTTTATTTTTTTTTTTTTTTTTTTTTTTTTTTTTTTTAAGAAATTTGTTAAGTTAGATAAATTTTCGAAAAAAATTGAGAGAGTGGTTGCAAGAGGGTGTTATATGTTTTTGAGAAAAAATTAATTCTTGTTGATTTTATTTGAAATATTCATTATTTGAATAATCTATTACTAATAACTGATATACAATGGTCAATTTAAACAAATTCCTTGATTTATTGAAGAATAATTTTTTTTTTTTTTAGTGTGTGAAAGTGAGAGTGAATTGTACATACCTAGCAACAACAATTCCTTTAAATGATTTATAACCTTCACTAACAGCTTTACAATATGCAGTTCTTTCTGCACAAATTGTTAAACCATATGATGAATTTTCAACATTTACACCAGTGAAAATTTTACCGCATGTTGTTAATAAAGCTGCACCAATTCTGAAATGTGAATATGGACAATGAGCATACTGTTGACTATTCATAGCAGCATCAATACATTTTTCTAATTCTTCTTGATTCATTTTATATGTTGTTTGTGTTTTATTTATATATATACAAAAATTTATGTGTGTTAGTGTGTGATGATGGTTTTAAAAATTGTTTTTTAATTTTTTTTTTTTTTTTTTTTTGTTTTTTTTTTTTTTTTTTTTTTTTTTTTTTTTTTTGATTTTTATTTTTTTTATTTTTTTAAAATTAATTAATTAATTTCAATACTAATATAAACATATTATATTTTCTCTCTCATTAAATTATATTATATCTCTCTTATTATATCTTTCTCTCTCACTATCTTTATTTAATATCAACATTAGATCAAAAGAAGTAAAGAAAACAATTAAAGTAAATCAAAAGAAAAGAAAGTTAAAGGGTATTGAAAATGCTTTAAATAGAATTGAAAAAGATCAAGTTTTTTTAGAAAAGAAATCAAAAAAGATAGCAACAAAAAAGAAATGGAATGCTTTATATTAATATTTTTTTGTAACCTTTTTTAAAAATGTATATATATATAAATTTTAATTATAAAAAAACAAAAACGAAAAAACGACAATTGTCAACCTATAATATACATCATATGTATTTTTGTTATTTTTTTAATAAACCAATAATATTCACACACACACACACACACACCTATATATAGTATCAATAATATAGATTCACATTAGTAATACATTCACACATACACAAACACCATCTATTGTTTTTATCATTTTATTTTAAAAAAAATTTTATTTTTATTTTTTTATTAAATTTTTTAATTTCTCATATAAAAAACTTTTTTTGTTGTGGTTTTTGTTAAAATTTTCATTTTTTCAATTTTTTCAAAAAATAATTAAAACTTTGTTGTTTTCTATTCAACTTTTTTTTTTATATCTCAATATATTGTCAACCAATTTTTTATGAATCAACATATTCTCAATATTATAGCACCAATTTTATTTTTACATACATAAAAATTAAACCACACTCTGTACATATTAAAAAAAACTTAAAAATTATTATCAATCTACAATTACCATTTTTGGATATTTAACTATAAATAGAAATAGCATAAAAAACAAATAAATACACACGTATAAATATCATAAAAGAAGATATAGAGATAAAAAATAATAATAATAATTAATATTTTAAAAAAAGTGGAATTTATATTTATTTATACATTGTTGTTAAAATTTTATATTGGAATAATCTAATATCCAATTAATTGTAGTAATTTTATATGGTAGTGGTATTGTTGTTTGTTTTGGTGGTTATTTTTGATTAAAAAAATAATTTGGTGTTGGTTTTTTTTTGTACAACAAAAAAAAATGATTTGATGGAAATTTATATTTAACAGGTGGGTTTGATAGTTGAATACTATCAATTGAAACATACTTAATGGACAATTGTAGTAATTATTATATATTATATGGTATTGTTTTTTGGTTGTTACTATTTATACAAAATTAGAGAAATCCAATTTTCTTGGTTTAATGACATCCATATAATTTACTTTATTATTCTTTCTTCTTACAACATGATCAATTTCAATACCAGGTGGAGTTGTTGGTGGTGTAATTAGACCATGAATAAATTGTGGTTGAGGTATATTACGCAAATTATTTCTAAAACGATTTATTTCTTCAACACTTAATGGAGATGATGGTGTTGATAATGATGAACATGATGATGGAGTAGATGGTAATGAATTTTCATCATTTGTAGTAATAGATTGTAAATTTAATTTTATTTTTTTATTTATTATACAATTGTTATTATTGTTTTCTTCTTGTTCAATTTTATTTATTTCATTTATTAATTTTTCCATTTTATTTGTTGATATTGTTGTAATGGTAGTTGTATTTGTATTGTTAAATTTATTATTATATTTATTTAAAAGATTTAGATAGTTGTTTGTTGATTTAATAAAATTTATTTCTTCACTAGTGGTCATTTAAAATTATAGTAAAAGTAATTAAAATTTGTTTTATATGCGTATTGTATATATTTTATAAAATAAATGATTATTTTTTTTATTATTTTATATGTGTGGTTTGTGATGTTTATAAAATAAAAAAAATAATATTTAATAAAAAAAAAAGAGAATTGTAAAAAAAATTTTATATTAATATTAAAACCTTTCGATTATGGATGGTTTATACGAGTGTTTATGTGTGTGTGTTTTTAATTAATAATAATAATAAAAAAAAAAAGTTTAATTTATTAAAGGTCGCTTTAATTTGTAATAAAAAAATAAAAAAAAATGTGTTTTATAGGGATTTAAAAAAAAAAGAAAAAAATAATAAAAAAATAAAATAATAATATTAATATTATTAATAATATTATAATTAATCCAAAGTAAGTGGCGTATAAAGTGGGTGAATTTATGATGCATAACTTGTTATTATTATCAACACACTATCACCACATAAACAAATAAAAAAAAAAAAAAAAGAATAACACACATACACACACACACACAAATATAGGTAACAATAACAATAGATTTATCATATAACAATTCACATACACACACATACGCCAGTTAGCACATTATCATATGTGGTTAATATATAAAGTAATAAAAAAAAAAAAAAAAAAGTATAGTAGTAGTGGTAGTTATAACACATAAAAACACACACACACACACACACACACATTAATTAATTAAATCATTTGATAAAAGAATATAAAAAACAAATATAATTTAAATGTGTTATAATAATTACCTTTAATTTGTATGTATATTATATATGTATTTATATTTCGCGCTATCTATTAAAATTAACAATAATAATATTAATATGTGAACACCAAAAATTTATACAACAAAAAAAATAATACAATAAAAAAAAAATAAAATTGATTATCAAAAATAACAATAAAAAAAGTATTAATAAATTAATATGATTGAACACACCAATGTGTTTATTGTTGAAAGTGGGGGGTTTATATTTGTGATGTGATAATTATTTAATAATAATAATAATAATAAATACGAGTAATAAAAAAAAAAAAAAAAAAAAAAAAAAAAAAAAAAAAAAAAAAAAAAAAAAAAAAAATAATTTTTAAAAAAAAAAAAAAAAAAAAAAAAAAAAAAAAAAAAAAAAAAAAAAAAAAAAATATTTTAAAAAAAAAAAAAAAAAAAAAAAAAAAAAAAAAAAAAAAAAAAAAAAAAAAAAAAAAGATCTTATATCATCAAAAGAGAGATACAAGTAATTGTTGAACACACACACACAAACACACACACCACTTTTTAATTACACAAGAAATTGTTTCATTATTTCAGAGTATAAACATTACCATGGATACAAAAAAAAATATATAACAATTTTATTTATTTTTAATTTTTTTTAAATAATCAGGATACATGATGATATTTGTGTTGTTTTTTTTTTAAATCTATTGTTATTATTTCCATTTTTATTTATACATACTGTATTTTAATGTAAATTAAAAAATTAAGTGTATTCCACAAGGAGTCATAGGTACACTTTTTTGTTGTGTGTGTGTTGTATGTGTGTGTGTATATGTTGTTATTAAATGTTTTTTTTTATCAATTCAAACAATTTTTTTTGAAAAAACAATATTAACAATAAATAAATATAAAAAAAACATTTAAATAATCATCACACTTTATAATAAATAATTTGGTAAACCATTTTATTATGATACCTACCCTATGTATTTGGTGTTATTTAATATTGAAATTATTAATATCAATGGGTAAAAAATTATCCAATTGAGAAAGCTTTTTTTTTTATATTTTTTTTTTTTTTAATCACTTTTAAATCTTTCAATAACGACACTGTATCATTAATTTTGTGTTGTTGTTGTTTGTTAGTTTGTTTTTATAATACCAATTATATACACACAATATTGATATTATATTGATCAATAATAATTTATGATTTTTGAATTGGAAATTTTGTAAATCACTTCTTCGTTGTTGTTTAAAATCACATTAAAATCACATCTATTTAAATAGTATATCATCATCCTCAATAAGAAAAAATGGTGGTAGTGATGTATTTTCTACTGTTGTTGTTAATAACGTACGACTTACTTGTGAATTACTATCATAGCGTGTTGTGTTTTAAAAACCAACAAACACTCTCTTTTGCAAGTATCGTTTTAAAATTTCTTTCTTTGGGTGGAGTGTGCCCACTCACCAATTCAAAAAATCATATCATAAAACAAAATTTTGAATAGGAAAAAAAAATTATAAAAATTAAAAAAAATTACCACTCCCAATAACAATATTATTCGCTATGTATATTTATATTTTGACCATTTATAAAACACAATATTGTTATTGTTATTATTGATTTATCACCCCATTTTTTAAACTATATCTCTACCGACTTTTTTTATTGTTTTTTTTTTTAAAAGAAAATTAACAAAAGCCAATAACAAATTAATTTGTTTATTTATATTAATTATTTACCCAATGTAAAAAAAAAAAAATCAATGATTTAACAACATAAACTCAACCACCACTACCAGTTAACCAACCCAATAACCACTAAATTTATATTAATTTGGAACACACCCCTAATATAATAATAATTATTATTTTTATTTTTATTATATGTGTGTGTGTGTGATATTGGATACTATAATATTTGAAATTGGGTTGTAATTTTATGTAGCGTGGTTGGTGTAATATATATCACACCATTCTCATCCCAATCTTTACCAATGATGCAAAGATTTTTGAAAAAATTAAAAAAATATAATTATAAATAAAATTAAATCACCTTTTTCGATTTATTAAAGAGTATTTAAAATTGGATTATTATTATTTATTTATTATTATTATTATTATTATTATTATTATTATTATTATTATTATTATTATTATTATTATTATCATTATTTTTATTATGTCGATCTACTAATTTATATATTTATTGGGTATTTAAATCCAAATGTGGAAACTTTTGATAATTTGATGTATTTTTTTCTTTTTTCTT
Organism: Dictyostelium capitatum; assembly: GCA_015252635.1. NCBI lineage: Eukaryota > Evosea > Eumycetozoa > Dictyosteliales > Dictyosteliaceae > Dictyostelium > Dictyostelium capitatum. The sequence goes on from JACAFY010012996.1 coordinate 20,655, forward strand.
TTTTCTTTTTTATGTTTTTGACATTAAAAAGTTGGATATTGTTATTATTGTTATAATATAGAGATAGAGCTGATATCAATTTATTGTAAAAAAAAAAAAAACAGTTTTTTTAAATGATACATATATTAAAAGATTGAATTCACTGAAACACACGAATTAATCTATACAAAATGTGTTTTGTGTGTGTTTTTATTGTTTTTTTTTATGATTATTATTATTATTATTATTTTACAAAAACAAAAACAGAGAGATTTTTTGTGATTATTACTTATAAGTTTAACATCATATTGGCAATTACATACTATTATTGTGTTGTTGATGTATTAAAATACAAATTTATTGTAGTTGATTTTTAATTGGTCAAATTAATTGATTTTAAAAAAAAACATAAAAATTGTTGTTTAGTTTTTATTATTTTTTTTTTAATGTGAATTGATAGATACCAACATTACAAAATCTATGATTAAACTGAAATATATATGTTGGATATTATAAATATTAGATATTGGGATAATATGAAATGTTATAGTTGTTGTTTTATATAATAATATCTTTTTTAAAAATTTTTTTATTAATATAGGTTTAACAAAAACAACGAACATAAACTAAAACTACCCAACTAAAAATACCAAAAACAACAACATGTTGACCACCCACAAATATAAATTTGATTGGTTTAATTGGTTTGTAATAATGCATTAATTACATATTATCTTGTTAATCGTTGAATGATGAAAAAAAAAAAAAAAAAAAAAAAAAAAAACCTATTTTTTTTTTTTATTTAAATAAAAAAAAAAAAAAAAAATAAAAAAAATTTTGATATTTTTAATTAAAAAAAAAAAAAAAAATAAATGTTTGT
>JACAFY010013007.1:0-21478 GCA_015252635.1 Dictyostelium capitatum
CAAAACCATCTTTTGATATCATACATGGATGATCATGGTTTGTGTGTATTGTTTTAAAATATTTTAAAATATTCACATTAAAAAAAAAAAAAAAAAAAAAAAAAAAAAAAAAAAAAAAAAAATAAAAAAAAAAATAAAAAAATAAAAAAAAAAAAAAAAAAAAAAAAAAACCAATTTTTTTTGACCAAAAACCAATACATTTTTATTTTTATATAATTTAATAATTAATATAAAATGCAAGAAATTAATGAATATTATAAAGCAGTTGTAATTGGAAATAGTTCAACGGGTAAAACTAATTTTTTAAACCGTTTAGATAACAAGGGTTTTAGAGATGGTGGTACAATAGCATTGGGAACAGATATTGTAAATTGTAAAACTAGAATTGGTGAAATTGATGTGAATATATCAATTTGGGATACAGCAGGACAAGAAAAGTATTCATCATTGACACCATCATATTTTAACAATTGCCATGCAGCGTTTATATTTTATGATGTAAATGATCAAAATTCATTTGATAAAGTTAAAAGTTGGAATATTCAAATTGAACAATCAACAAATGATCCAATAGTAAAAGTGTTGATTGCTTCTAAATGTGATATGAATACAAGATTAATAAATACTGAAACTGGAAAGAAAGAATCATATGGAATTGGTGCAGCATATTTTGAAACATCATCAAAAGATAATTTTGGAATTAAAGAAGCATTTGAACATATGGCAAATGAATTAACAATAAATAATAATAAAATTGTTGTAATTGGTGACTATGCAGCAGGTAAATCAAGTTTTATTCAACGATTTACCACTAATAATTTCTATAGTCCCGGAAACACAACAACCGGAATAAGTGTGGAATACAAGAAAACAAAAACAGATAATAAGATTATAAAAGTTAATATATGGGATACTGCTGGACATATTCGTTATTTACCAGTAATACGATCATACTATAAAAAAGCTCATGGTGTGTTTATTGTGTATGATGCAAATAATTTACGTTCATTTAAAGAAGTTGATAACAGAAATAAAGAATTGGTTGAAATTTCTCAAGGTTTCCCAGTAAAAGTATTAATTGCAGCTAAATGTGATTTACCGAAAAAAGTAGACACCGATATGGGAAAAACCAAAGCAGAATCAATTGGGGCAACATATTTTGAAACATCATCAAAAGAAAATATTGGAATTGAAGAAGCATTTGATTATATGGTAAAAGAAACAAATAAAAAATATAGAATTAGACCGCAACCAACTATAGTGGAACCATCACCAACGACAATGATAATAGAGTCACTACAAAAGTCAAAAAATTGTTGCTACTACTGATATTTTCATCACCAAATATAAAGAATACATATTTTATTTATTTAGTATATATTAAGTTGCATCTATATTAAAGTAATCTACTATAGTGATTGTTATTACAATAAATGACATTGTTATTATTATTATTATTATTATTATTATTATTATTATTATTATTATTATTATTATTATGATTAAGTTAATTATTGTGATCTATTTTTAAATAAATTTTGTAATTTTTGGTCTTTCTTCTTTAATTTGACAAAATAGGTAGCAGCTGCACCTAAACAAACAACACCCGCACCACCAATTGATAAACCAGTTGCCAATTTCCAATTAACATTGTTAGTTGTTTTGCAATTACCAGTATCTTGATTGACATTTAATAACATGCTGAAATCAGGATCTATAATAGATTGTTTTGAAAAGTATGGTACTGAAATACCAATAATTGATGTTTTAATATTACCATTTGAATAATCGGATAAATCTTCAATATTTGAAGTGATTGAAAAAACTGAATCCAATTCAGCATTTGAAATGAATCTTGCAACTAACCCAGATTCTGAATTTTTAGTTGTACTCCATAAATGTTGATTTTTAGTTGATATACTTGGTGCCCCATCAATTGAACATTCTTGTGCATTATTGTTTTCCATTAAAGTTTCAGTTTCAATTACAACTCTCAATGTATTTAATTTTGATTGAAATGGCCATTGTTTAGTTAATAATGTTAGTTTAATTGATTCTGCTGGTATTATAAATGACGATGATGCAAATGTAATATTTTTAGATTGTTTAAAATATTCAAAATTTGCTTCTAAATATGATTTGTTATTCAATGTAATATTAAATTTCCAATTTTGTTGATCTGCTGTAACCATTTTATTCCATTTTTCATTTGATAATTGTACTATTGATCCATTAATTACTAAATTATTAAAATCTAATTCTTCAATTCTTAATATTGTAACTTTATATCCAAATCCATTATTATTACTATTACCATTACCAATTTCAATTGATGGATTATCAATTGATGGTATTGATGGTGTAATACCAACGGATGTTTCATTACATGTAACACCAGTGAATTTATCATCACAAACACATCCAGATGATGTACTATAACCATTACCATTACAATCTTGTGGTTGTTCATTTTCTAATTGTGTATGAACGAAATAATATTGATTTTCAACTGTTAATCCATCAACAACTAAATTGATTAAATCTGATTTTATTTTAGTTGCAGCTTCCATATAACATGTTAATTGATTGTGTGATAATACTTTAATATTACTACATTGATAAGGACCAATATCAATAGTTACTTCTGATGTTGATAAACCAAAATTTCTACCATTAATTGATAAAATTCCACCATTTACATAAACTACTGATGTTGAAGTAATGAATGGTTTTGCATATGTAATAAAAATAGTATCTGTATTTGATACAGTTTCATTTGAAATAGAAACATAATTAAAACTACCTGTTCCTTCTGGTGCTAAAATTGTAATATTTTCACTACCTTCACTTGAAATAATTTGACAATCAATTGAATTAATTGATAATTTAATGTTACCAATTGTTGGTAAATTTCTACCTGATAATGTAACTTGATCACCACCATTTGTTAATGGACTTTTAGAATATGATATTAAAAATGGTGCTCCTATAAATTCAAATCTATCTGATAATAATGAATCTGATTCTACTGTAACAATACCTCTAACTTCTATTCCTTTATTAGTTAAACATTCAATTGAAGTACTTGATTTATATTGACAAATAATTGATAAACTAACTGATGGACTTGGTTTAACTGTAACAATTGAATCATTAATGAAATTTAAACCTTGAACAATGAATGAATACTGTTTATTTGGATTTTGATAAAATTTAGAAATAATTGGTTTTGATTGACATTCAAATAATGAAACACGAGTGAACCCATTTAAACATGAACATTCATATGATCCAATGGTATTATTACAGACTGTATTTTCACTACATTGGATAGTTGATGGTGTTGTTAAACATTCATCAATGTCAACACATGAAAATCCATCAGATGATAATGTATATCCTGTTGATGGACATTGACATTCATATGATCCAATTATATTTGAACAAGTTGCAATACCAGAACATGAATTTAATTGAGATCTTGAACATTCATCAATATCATTACATGATTTACCATCATTTGATAATGAGTAACCACTATCACATGAGCAAGTAAATGAACCTAATGGTAAATTTGTACAAGTGTGAGCACAACCATCAATATTTTCAGCACATTCATCAACTTCAGTGCATGTTTTTAAATCAGAACCTAATCTATAACCAACTGGGCAACTACAAGTGAAACCACCATCATTATTTGAACAAGTATGACTGCAACCAGATGAATTTTCAGTACATTCATTTATTTCAGTACAAGTTTTCATATCAGAACCAAGTCTATAACCAGTTGGACATGAGCAAGTGAATGAACCTAATGGTGAGTTGGTACAAGTATGACTACATCCTGATGAATTTTCAGTACATTCATTAATTTCAGTACAGGTTTTCATATCTGAACCAAGTCTATAACCAGTTGGACACGAACAAGTAAATGAACCTAATGGTGTATTTGAACAAGTATGACTACATCCTGATGAATTTTCAGTACATTCATTAATTTCTGTGCAAGTTTTAATATCTGAACCGAGTCTGTAACCAATTGGACATGAACAAGTAAATGAACCTAATGGTGAATTGGTACAAGTATGACTACATCCTGATGAATTTTCAGTACATTCATTAACTTCAGTGCAAGTTTTCATATCTGAACCAAGTCTATAACCAATTGGACATGAACAAGTAAATGAACCTAATGGTGTATTTGAACAAGTATGACTACATCCTGATGAATTTTCAGTACATTCATTTATTTCAGTACAGGTTTTAATATCTGAACCAAGTCTATAACCAGTTGGACATGAACAAGTGAATGAACCTAATGGTGTATTTGAACAAGTATGACTACATCCTGATGAATTTTCAGTACATTCATTAATTTCAGTACAGGTTTTCATATCTGAACCGAGTCTGTAACCAGTTGGACATGAACAAGTAAATGAACCTAATGGTGTATTTGAACAAGTATGGCTACATCCTGATGAATTTTCAGTACATTCATTTATTTCTGTGCAAGTTTTAATATCTGAACCAAGTCTATAACCAATTGGGCATGAACAAGTAAATGAACCTAATGGGGAGTTGGTACAAGTATGACTACATCCTGATGAATTTTCAGTACACTCATTAATTTCTGTGCAAGTTTTCATATCTGAACCAAGTCTATAACCAGTTGGACACGAACAAGTGAATGAACCTAATGGTGAGTTGGTACAAGTATGACTACATCCCGATGAATTTTCAGTACATTCATTTATTTCAGTACAGGTTTTCATATCTGAACCAAGTCTATAACCAGTTGGGCATGAGCAAGTGAATGAAGCTGCTGGTGAATTTGTACAAGTATGACTACATCCTGATGAATTTTCAGCACATTCGTTAATATCATCACATGATTTATTATCAATTGGATTTAAACGATAACCAGAAGGACATGAAACTAAAGTACAAGGTAATGTACCAGAATATCCAATTGGACACTTTGTAACGCCATAATCCCATGAAACTGAACTAAGAACTACTGCTGGTGTTGTAAACCCTGATCTAGATTGACAAAATGCCTGTGTTCCAGTTGATGTATCTGATTTAACTTCAAAAAATGAACTAATGTAGTTTGGTATTGTTTTAAGTTAATAATCAATGTACCAACAAAGGGGAGTGAATAATAATAAAACATACTCAATACTTATTGCATTAAATTGACATCTTGTTAATACCAAATATCTATTTGTTTCTGTAAATGTTGCTGTGAATGCTCCATATAGTTCTTGTGAATCAATAAAACCTGATGGACAATCTCCAATTGTAGAAATTGCAATTACTTTATTTGTTTGGGCATTATACATTCCACAAGTTTTAAAATCTATATTATTTGTTGTAATATTAACTGTTTTTGAATGAGAAGTTTCATAACCTAGTTTACAATTTTATATTATTATGTTTTAGTTGTTAACAAAAAGTGTTATGTATATATATATAAATTTTAAACAATTTATAAATTAAAAACAATAAAAAATTACATACCTGACGGACATTGATAACCTGGTGTTGATGAAATTATTTTAAAAAAATCGTTTGATGAATCACACTTTGTATAAATTTATTTAGTTGATTAGTTAGGGATTTTAAAATTAATTGAGAAATTAAGAAATATATTATAATTCTAATAATATAATATACCTTTGCAATATTTAATATACCTGGTAGTGTTGATCTACATCCTACTCCACTTAAATAAAAATAACCATCTTCACAAGTTTGTGTGTAAACAAAATTGTTTGATAAAAATATGAGCAAAACAAATAATATAAATATATTATTTAATTTCATTTTTAAAATATTAATATAATAAATAAAATACAAAGGTGAACCGTAAAAAAAAAAAATGTATGACATGTCACCCAAACCCTGCAAAAAACAAAATTTTGTGTAGTTAGTTTAACATTAAAAAAAATATCCAATAATTTTAACGAGCTCGGAATTATCAAGCAAAAAACATTCTATGTTTCTTTGGATTATTTTTTTTTGTTTAGTTGATACCAACAGTTGGTAATCGATGTCAAAATGTAGTCCAATCTCACATCTGTTTACTATTATAAAGGATTAAAATATGATGAATAAATAATATTTTAAATATATTGTGGAAAAAGAGTTTATATTTGAACAAATGGTGTATTACTATTATTTTTTATTGAATAAATTGAAATTTGCTTGAGCACCATATCGTTAATGACACTATGTACACAAGAGGAACATGTAAATTTTGACATAGCTTCCGCACAACTTCTGAAAATCAATATAAAATAAAATTTCCCCAGGTCTCTTTCTGTGTGTACCCTGTATATCTTGATTTATTTGTATGTGTTTTCACATTTGAATTGATTTATATTCAAATTAAATTTTAAACATGATGTCCTCATAATTCTATCTCTTTGTTTTTTTTATCTCTGGTCTTGTGTTGATCATATAATCATGTGGTCATAAAAAAAAAATAAAAAAAATGAAAAAAAATAAAAATTTTTTTTTAAAGAAATTGTAATTACACGGGGTTTAATAGTAGACATTTATAGTAGTACAAATTATTTTAATTGTTTTTTATTTTTAAAAATTTTAGCTAAATAAGGATAATGAAATTCTTTTGGTAATTTAACTATTACTTTATCATCAATTAATTTAATCATTTTACCAACATTTGCAGTAGAATAATATTGAAGATTAACTCTTGTTGATTTAACTAATTCAAAATTTGTAATTGAACTAGGTAATATACCAGTTACAGTAAATATTTTATTTGTAGTTAAATGTGTTACACCATTTGGAATTACATTACTTGCAATATCATTTCTAGATGTATTCGGATCACTAAATAATAATTTTAAATTTTTAATACATGACGATGATGTATTATTATTATTATTATTATTATTATTATTTAAAAATGAATCTTTATCTATTCTACCAATATTAATTAATGATAAATTTGTTACATTTGATGGTATTGAATTTGGTTTTAAAATTATACTACTACTTCTACTACTACTACCATCATCATTAAAATCGATTGTTAAATTTTTAATTGATGTACATTCATTTATACTAATACCAAATCCATTTTTATGTAATACAAGTGTTTCAACATTTACTGGTATAAAATCATATTTAAAATTTGAATAAAGTTTAATTTCTAAATATTTGATTGTACTTGGTAAAATTTCACTTGTATTAAATGAACCAATTTGTTTATATCCAATCATTTTTAAATTAATTATACCTTCTGGTAAATCACCTTTAAGTAATTGTATACCTTGATTATTCCAATCATCATTAAATGTTAAATGTTTAATTGTATTTGGTATTTTAATGAAACCATTATAATTTTGACTTGATGTTATATTTGGAAATTTAATAAATGAAATTGATGTAATATTTGGTGGTATTGAATATTGATTGTAAATTGAATTATCTTTATTACTATTTATTGGTGTTACTATTACATTTATTAATGTATTAATTGTTGAAGGTAATGTTATAAATGGTGTTGTGTTTTCATTATTATTACCATTACTACTATACTCTATTAATTCAACACCAAATGGTATTGCATCACCAGTGAATTGTGTAATTTTTGTAAATTTAATTTCTTTTAATACACCATACATTGGTAAATCACCTATTACCAAATTTCTACCACCGCCATATTCTATTGTACTTATAAAATCTCTATCTTTATAATTTCTTAATGATCGTAAATCTTCAAATACCATATGTTCATTCTGTTTATATTTTTTTACATAGTGATATATGTTTCTTAAAATCACTACATTGCAAAACACTGATTTAAATATTGTATTATACCTTTCATTGTCATTATTACAACTATCCATTTATGTCAAAATTAAATATCAAAAAAAAAAAAAAAAAAAATTTTTAAGTTGATTTTTTTTTTGAGAAATTAGGAAATTAGGAATAATAAAAGAAATAAATTATTATTTTCAAAATATTTTGAATTTATAATTAATATTATTGAAATTATTATTTAGTTTAATAATAATAAATTATCATCTATATATTTGTACAACAAATTTCAAATAATTTGTAGTAAATTAAAATTTTAAAAATATAAAAAAAACAAATATAGAGAATCTAGCAAAAAATATAAAAAAATTGAGAGAATTCTCCAGAGACTCTCAAAGCAGATCGTTTATAGGTGCCAATGCCGTCTATTGGATTGGTGGTGAGCCAACAATTATCGGTTTCTTGGGGAAGCTTTCTCCGTTACATAGTAACTCCTACTAGCAAACTATCCTTTTTTTTACTCATGTTTTCAAGAATGTTTGACATAACAATACTATCAATGTACATGAGGTGCCATTACTAATCCCTTTCTCTACCAACATTACATAATTTTGAAATCCATTAATTAATAATTTTTTTTATGAAAATAAGTATTTATGGGAATTGTATATTTTTTCGAAATTCTTTGAAAACCTTTTTTTGAAAATTCATCAATCAAACTATATACCTGAAAAAATTAATATGATAATAGTATTAAAAGAGTATAAAATGTAAATCTTTTTAATGTAAGCTTTATCATTTGGATATTAATTTAATAAATTTATTCAACAGATGATTTTAATTCTTTATAATGATATTAATTAATAAATTTTAATGTTTTGTCAATTGCATATTGAATATTACCAAGTTGAATATCAAATAATTTAACAATTACTATTGAAAGGTTTCTGAAAATTTATTACTGAAATTATAATAGTAGGGAAAATCAAAAAATTATTATATATTTAAATTTTAAAATTTAATTTTTAATTTTTTATTTAAATTATTTATACATCGTTATTATTATTACTATCACTCATTTCAATTGATAATTGAGAATTTTGTGGTTGTTGTAATTGTTGTGATACTTGAGCGCTATATTCAGTTGTACCACCACTAGCTTGAGACTTGAAACCAACATTTGTTTTAACTTCTTTGAATAAAAAGTAATTTAAGAAATGACCATTTGATAATATATACATAACAAGAATAAGTTGACTACCATCAATTACCATGATTATAAAATTCATTTGAATATTACTTGATGTTGTAATTGGTACTATAAATTGATAAATTACTTCAGTTATTAAACTAGACAAAAACATTGTTATAACTGTAATTAATAATACTTTTGTTTTATAAATCATTTGAATAAATAATTCACTATCCATACTATTACTTGCTGGTGTTACGGGTGTTTCATCAGTTGGTTTATTTGATGAGGTCAACATGCTGCTACTTTTTTTATGATTTTTTAAACTTTTTAAAAATATTGAACCAAATATAATTACAATAACAGAATAAACCAATAACAATATAATAAACCCATACGCTTGAGCTTTTGTTAAACTTTCTTCTATTACTATACCAAGTACACTTGTTAAAACCATCCATATTAAAATTATAATTATAAATATAACAATTGTTATATTTATTGGTTTAATTTTATTAAATCCAATTTCTTTTGATACAAAAAATGAATACATTAAAATTAGCCAATATTGTAATATACAAATCCAACATACAAATATTGATAATGTACCTATAAATTGAATATAACTATAGTTATTAGTGATATATTATTAATAACATGTTTGTTTGAAAATCAAATCAATACATACCCAAACTAAAGAATAAAAATACAACTGTACCAATCTTATAATCATTTGGTCTCCAATAAAAAAGAGCAGTTGAAATTATTCTAAATAAACAAAAAAATGAATTTGAAAGAAAAATATAAAATCTTGTTGTAATTGTTGAATGTGTTGTTTGAACTTTATTTTTATTCCTAATTCTTCTTAATTTTTTAAATTCTAACCAACTTTGAAAACTATTCAAAACAAAAAACACAACATAAAATAATAATCTTAATGTCATATATGAATAAATTAAATTATCTATTGGTCCTTCTTTAACTACAATTTTCATTTTATTATTATTATTATTATTATTATCGTTATTATTTTTATCTTTTATTTATTTTTTGAAAAGATAGCAAAAAAAATTTTAGGTTATTTATATTTTTTTTTTTTTTTATTTTTTGTTGAAATATCTTTTTTGTGTAATAAAAATATATTTTTAAAAATTTTTTATAATTTAAATTTAAATTTTTAATTTTTTAAAAAAAATAATTTTTTTTTAATATTAAAAAATATATTTTTTTTTTTATTGTTTTTTTTTTTTTTCAAAAATAATATCTTTGTTCAAATTTTTAAAAAAAAACAAATTATAAAACTAATCAGTCTAAAAAAATATTGATATCATAATATCAAAAATAAAATAATTTAACAAATTGATTTTCAATGTGTTTTTAAAATAAAAAAACCTTTGAATATATATAAACAGGTTTTAAACTTTTTAAAAGTACAGTGTTGTTATCAAAATATCACGATACTTAATAATTTTATTTATTATTTTTTTTTTTTTTTTTTATATTTAGTAAGGCTGACTACCAGCATTTGCAATGACGATAATGAAAACTAGAACAATGTATACAATTGAAAAGACAATTGAAAGAGTTGCTACAGTACGAGCTTTTTTATTTGTACTTTTTAAATATCTAAAATAAACAAATTAGATTTGAGAGGTTAATAAAACATTTATATATAATGTCACATGTGTTATTTGTATTTTTTATTTTATAGTTTTAGGGTACATACTTAAAATTAATACACCATATACACCAAATGAAGAAACCTAGTACAAAAATTATAAGAGCACTTGTAAAATCACCTTCATCTGCATTTGATGTGGTAACTACTTGTATTGGTTGAATATGTGTATAAACCGGTTGTTGTTGTAATTGTTGTTGTTGTTGTTGATGAAATTGTTGGAATTGTTGTGTTGGATTATTATTAATTGAAGCAATTGGGGGAATTGTTTGTGAATATTCTGGTTGTTGTTGGAGTTGTTGGAATTGTTGTTGTTGTTGGAGTTGTTGATCTTGTACATATGACGAAACTAAAAAAGATGTGTTTGTTGGTATTTCATCTTCGAGATCAACGTATGCATTATTTGATGACATTATAATATTGATTTTATTATTTCTTTTTGTGGTGAAAAACAAATGGGTTTTGTACAAGCCAAAAAAAAAATAAAATAAAATTAAATAAATGGAATTCCTAGATTTTAAAGAATATTCTCGCAAATAAATATTAAAAAAATGAATCCAAGCGCTATGATAAAAAAATCTAAATTTAATCAATTTCTTTGTCTGTATATATTTAGAATATATGTAGAAAAAGAAAAGTAGTGTGTTATTAAAATAAATAAAAAACCCTCTGAATATATATTAAACACAAAGGATAAAATTATCCAAATCGCTTTATTTTATTATTTTTTTTTTTTTTCATATTTTAGTAATCATGATTGTATGAAGTTTGACTACCAGCAGTTGCCATTACGATAATGAAAACTAAAATAATGTATACAACTGAAAAGACAATTGAAAGAGTTGCTAAAGTACGAGCGTTTTTATTTGTACTTTTTATATATCTAAAATAAACAAATTAGATGTAGGAGGTTAGTAAAACATCAAAAACACTTTGATGTCACGTGTGTTGTGTACATACTTAAAATTAATACACCATATACACCAAATGAAGAAACCTAATACAAAAATTATAAGTGCACTTGTAAAATCACCTTCATCTGCATTTGATGTAGTAACTACTTGTATTGGTTGAATATTTGCATAAACTGGTTGTGGTTGTTGTTGTAATTGTTGTTGTTGTTGTTGATGAAATTGTTGGAATTGTTGTGTTGGATTATTAATAATTGGTTGTTGAATATATAGAGGTTGTGGATAGTATGGTTGTTGTTGTTGTTGTGGTTGGAATTGTTGAGGTTGGAATTGTTGTTGATCTTGTTGTATATAAGATGGAGCTAAAAAAGCTGTGTTTGTTGGTACTTCCTCAAATTCATCTTTGAGACCAATGTATACATTATTTGATGACATTATTATACTATATTATTATTATTATTACTTTTGGGGAGTTTTTATAAAAACTTTTGATTTAATAAAAAACAAAAAAAAATCGTGCAGGTCAAAAAAAAAAAATAAAAAAAAAATAAAAAAAAAATAAAATTAAAAAATTTTCAGATTTTCAGGAAAATTAGTGATTATATGATGAACAAGATGGTGATAGTTAAAATAAATTTTTAAAGAACAAACTATTATCCACAAGAGATATATATATATATATTTTTTTTTAATTATTATTTATTTTATTTTTTTTTTATGTATATATTTTTGAAATTATAATTTTGAACATTGATGGTTGTTTGTTTATTTTTGAATGTTATGTTTTGATATTTGGTTGATGAACCTTATTTTTTACCACCTTTTTTCTTGATTACTGTATTAAATGAAGATGGTTTATTACCTTTTCTTTTATTTAAAGCCTTTGCATCCAATTTAATGTAAGAAAATGGTTCGTATTTTTGATCTCTCTTACGATTATCACCACTTTTAGTTTTAGTGACAGTTTTTGTACTCTTGTTATCACGTTCTTGATAGTTTACTAAATGATCAACACCTCTAACTCTATTATAACGAAGTGCTGCTGTTTCAATACGACCATCATTAACTTTACCACCACCAGTAGTACGAGTTGATTTACCACCAGTTGATTTTCCACCAGTTGATTTAACAGATTTATTACCACCATACATTGATTTACCGCCAGCAACACCAGTTTTACCAGTTCTCTTTGTGAAATTTGATTTAAGATCATCATTATAACGTGATAAATGATCATCGTCATCATCTGAATAATCTGAATCATCTTGATTATCTTGTTTAAATTTATTCTTAAGACCTTTAGCTTTAGTAACATGATAACCTGCTTTCTTTTCATATGCTTCTTCATTTTCTTCAAATACTTGGTCAAGGAATGATGATCTCTTTCTATCTCTTTTACGTTTACCATCACGTTCTTCATCAGATGATTCAATTAACATACGACCATCTTCATCAACTTCAAATGGATTCATAATTTTACCACCATTTTTAGCAGCTTTTGCAAATAATTGTTTTGCAACCATATCAGCAGCAGCTTTTGCAGAAAGATGACTAAATGCATTTCTATCAAGGAAATCAATTGGATCTTCACCTTCTTTAATGAGGAAATTATTATCTTTTGTATCTTTTTTACCCTTCTTTTTAACATTGAATAAAAATTCTTCGATATCAGCATCATCTTCACTATGATCTCTATCACTATCTTCATCAGATGCTAACATTTGTTCATCATCATCATCATTGGATTTCTTTTTACCTTTTTGTGATTTCTTATCATCGGTTGCAGTTTCATCAATGGCACCACCATTTCTTAAAAGTTCTTTAGCTTTTTCTTTCTTTTCATGCTTTTTACGAATGTTTGTAACAACTTTTTTAAAATCTTCTGGTACCAATTGATAAATTTGATCAAAACCAAATCTTTTGATTAAACGTTCCAATAAAATTTGAACAATAGTTCTAAAGTAATTCTTATCGATACCACCCCATTTAGCTAAACCATTAATTAATACTTCCAATTGAGATTCAATTGATTTTGTATCTTTAAATGTTGCAATTACAACACGAACTAAGCCAAATACTGCCTTTACAATTTCTCTATTTGGTGATGCTAATAATACCAATACAGTTGTAACTAATTGACCAACAAACTCTTCAGAAATATCTCTATAAAATTCATGAATTACTCTTGCAATTGATACAATTGATGCACTAACCATATGTGGTGTAATTGATGCTAAACCTGCCATCATCAATCCAAGATATTCATGAATTGCTTCATTATGTGCAACTGCAATTGTTTCTTCCAATGAAATACCTCTTTTTTGTTGAATTAATTTTGCTGAAATTAAACACATTACTTTACCCATTTCTAAAATTAATTCATTTGCAATTTCTCTACATTTAACATTGGTTTCTTTTGTACATAATATAATTTCTGGAATTAATGATGGAATAAATTTAGATTTCAATTGTGTCCAACCAAAATTAATTTTAACTTTTTTAACACTACCACCAGTTGTTGTAGTAGAGGTTGTTGTTGTTGTAGTTGTATTAGCTTCTAAATCATTAATTGCAGCTTGTTCTAATTCATCTTGATTTTGATGTTTATTATATGATGATTTAGTTAATGAAATAATGATTTCACGGAGACATTTTAATCTAGTTTTCTTTATATTTGATGGTGATTGCATTAAATTACTAACCAATAATGTTTTAATTTTTTGTATATTTTGAAGAATGAATGATTCATGGTATTCACAAATTTTAACCAAAATTTTATATGATCTCTTTTGAAGACCTGGATCTGAACATTTCAATTGTGGTTTAATAATTTTATAAAGTACTCTAATATTCTCTTCATCCAAATGTTTAACAAAACCAACTGTTAAATCTGTAAGATAATATTTCTTTGTTTTTTCTTTTTGACCTGGACCAGTTGTTGTTGTTGTTGTTGTAGTAGTGGTATCCATTGAAGATGATGATTTCTTTTCAATACCTTCAAGTGTAAGTGCTTCAACTAATTTTGTAATTAATGAATTGAAAATTGAATTTAAGTTGACAGAATCAGTAATTGATACAAATGCTTCAATTGCATTTAATACGTAATAACGTTGATCTTGATTTGAAGTTGGAAAAATATTGAATAAAATTGGTAAATAATTTTTAGCAAATACAGAAACAGATTTCAATAATTCAGCAGCTCTTTCTTGTGAAATTGAATGATGTGTCTTTCTATATGGTACGAATATAGCAGGTTTAGTTGATTGTGTATCTTTTAATTTGTTTACAAATTGAGTTAATGCAGCACAAATTACAATACGTAAACCAGGTTCATCAGATAATGCAATACCTAAATTTCTTGCAATTACTTTAAATGATTGATCTGCATCTAATGGGTGATTTAAGAAACCTGGTAAAAGATCCCAAATTTGAGAATATAAAATTTCTAAATTTTTAGCTTCAACAAATTTACCTTCAATTTCAACTAATCTTGATCTTTCTTTCATTGCTAATGCCATTGGATAAAAATATTCAATAAAAAATGATAATTGTGTATATTTAATATTATCTCTCATCAATGGTAATAACCAATTTCTATTAATTTTTTCTTTGCTGTAAATTAAAAATTAAGTTATTAGTATATATAGTTTATATATAATAATAATAATTCAATTAATAACATACTTTGATGGTGGTGAATCTAAATTTAATGGTAAAATTGATAAGAAATTTTTTGGACCAATTGAACCTAAAACTTGAATGAATACTTGACGACAATGAGTTTGGAAATGAAATTCAGGTGAATGATATAATGTATCAAGACCAATTAATACATTATTCATAATTGGATATGCATTTGGACCTAATTGTTCAAATAATGCATTAATTACCAATAAAATTAAATCCCATGATGGTTTAAATGTTAATCTTAATCCAGATTCAACTGTTGAAATAACTGATTCCAATGGTGATAATGTAACTGATTTACCATTTCCTATATTTACTAAATTTTGTTGGAATGAATAAACACCTTGTTGAATAACTTCAATATTAATACATTCATAAATAACTGCTTTAAATCCATTCATTGTTGTATTGGTAATCTCTGTTTTATCTGATCCAAAATTATTCATTAAAATTGAAAAATATTTATAAAAATGTTGATTACATAATTTTGAATCTAATCTGTAGGTTTATGACATAAATATTAGTAAACTATTATTATTATTATTATTAATACATATTACAACTTACTTTATGAAATATAAATAAGATTGAGTTAATAATTCAGTGTATGAAACAGTTGATTTATAATCTAAACCAGATGGTGGATGTTGGAATAATACTTCAATTAATTGTTGAATATGTGAACCAACTAATGGATTTGTTTTAAAGAATAATGAACCAATTGCTTTATAACATGCAATTGTTAATGCTGAATTTGAAAGTGATGTTAATTTAATGATATCTTCAAGTAACAATGAAATTAATGATGGTGAAAGTAAACATAATGCTTCAGTTATGATATTTAATGCATAAAATGCTGTACCCATAGTTTCGTGTGTAACATTTGTAAATATTTCGTGTGAAAATTGAGATGTTACAGTTGCCAATTGTTTATGTACACCACCACCTCTTTGAATTGCACCAATTGAATTCAATACCAATATAACTTGTTCTGCTGCTTTTTGACGAATTTTACTTTGACTATTATTTACTGATAATTTCAAAATGTATGAATAACCACGTAAATATTCTGGTGTTGACCATTGATTTGGTTCTGCTAATACCAATACATATCCCAATACATATGTTGCTGATTTAACTAATGATTGTTCATCATTTGACATACCTTGATGTAATGCTGTTTCTGTTGTAACATATTTCTCTAATACTGATATCATTTGTAATATAACTGATACTGATTGATTTTTAATTATTGGTACTGATACTCTGGATGTCATTAAAATCAGAAATTAGTATACATTTATATTTATATATATTTATACCCAAACTAATAATACATACTGTGATAAAATCAATGAGAATAACTTTAATAAATCATGTGTTTGATTTTGTTTATGTTGATTTTCGGAAATTGTTTTCAAGATAATTGCAAAATAAGATGTTGCATTTATTGGTGCTTTATTAAATTTAATTAAATCTGTTACCGCTGTTAAAACTGCATATAATCTTTTATTTGTTGCTGAACTTGAATTTTCACGTAAACTTGGAAATAACTCTGATAAAGTTTTTGCCATGTTTATGTTTATCTATAGTTGTAATAACAATTGTTAAAGAAAGAAAGAAATTCGGAAAAAAAAAAAAAAAAAAAAAAAAAAAGTTAGTTATTTAAAATTTTTAAAAAAAAAAAAAAAAAAAAAAAAAAAAAAAAAAATTATAATAAAAAAAAAAAAAAAAAAAAAAAAAAAAAAAAAAACAAAAATAAAAAAAAAAAATAAAAAAAAAAAAAAAAAAAGAAAAATAAAAAAAAAATCTTTTATGTATCACTGTTTATTATTATTAAAAAAAAAAAAAAAAAAAAGACTCTAATCATGATTATATTGATTTTATATTATTATTATTTGCGCTAGTTTTGTTGTTATAATTTATGATTACCATTGTTAATTGATTAAACTAATTACAGGAGCAGCAACTAAATGTTGTGATGGTGTACCTAAAGTGTAACAAGTTGAATGACCATCTGGACCTTCACCTTTTGTAAAACATTTAACTTCTTCCAAAAACTTTAATTTATCACCTGCACTAACATCGTATTCAACTGTACCAATTTTCAAAACTGTTTTACCAGATTTATAAATTTTGAGTGTACCTAATCTACCTTCTGGCATTTCTTTTAAAGATGGTGGGAAATCACCAGGGTAAACTGTTGGAACAAATGGTTTAGAGTCTTCTTTTGGTGTTTCAGGTTCTACAAGTGTGACTATTGGTGCATTTTTTGCAGTTGGTGGTGGCATTGGTTTATGTGTTGTTGTAGTAGTAGTTGTTGTTGTTGTTGTAGTTGGTGTTGCTGTAGTTGGTGGTTGTGTAAAGATTGGTTTTGATTTTGTAGAAGGTAAAGAATTTGGTAACTGGAAGAAGAATAATTTATCTTTATCAAGGAATTGATCTTCTATGAAAAATGGTTTCTCTTGTTGATTATTATCTTTCTTTTTGTTGGAATCTGCTTCGTTGTTACTATTTAAATTATTTAAATCGAAATTGGTTGTATCTGATAATTCACCATTTGCAATACGTAATTCTAAATCTTTTTTTTTATCTGATAAATCTTTTGAAGCATCATCCAATGAATAAGCCTTCATAATCTTTCTTGGATCGACTAATGGTAAATGTGTTGGATGAAATGGTTGCATTGGATCGACTTCCATTTCGTGAAATAATTGTGCCAACATTTCAGAATTCTTTTTATCATTTTTCTTATTAGTTTCATAAGATGATTGTTGTTGTTGTACTTCTGCTTGAACTAATGGTGTGGTAAATAAATTTGTAATTGGATTTGCTGCTGGTCTTTTTTTATTTGGATTGAATGTTGGTCTAAATTTAATTGTTGATGTTGATGGTTTTAATGGTGCTCTTTCGTTAATATTTAATGGGTTTGCTGATTGACTTAATAAATCTGTGATTGAACCGCCTATTTCTCTATACAGTACAATGTAATTGATATCAAATTAGAGTATTAGTATAACAATATCAAAAACAGCAACACAACAACAACAACTATATTAAATAGCCATAATATGATATAACATACTCTCTCTTCTTTCTTACTGTTGGAATTGTTGGTTTAAACTCTTTTTTAGCTTTTACACCTGTTTGAATATTTGGTGCTATACTTGATGGTTCAGCAGGTGTTGCCGGTTTCATTGTTTTTAATCTTGCGATCGGCTTTGGTTTAGAAAGAGTTGGTTTATTTGGTGGTGTGCTCATTCTATAATTTGTGTTCTATGTGGTTGTGCGATATTTGTGTTTTTATTAATTTAAAAAAAATAAATTTTTTTTACAAATTTTAACGTTTTTCAAAAAATTTCGAATTTTTTTTTTAAAATTTTTTTTTTTATACGATTAATTAATAATGGAAATTTGTTTTAAAATTTTTTAAAGTAAAAGTACAAAAAAGGCAACAATGCTAACAAGAGATGAAGAAGAACAACATATTACCAATATTAGGGATTAAATATTCTCCACATATCAAAATGAGTTCGTTTGTGATGGTGAAACTACCAAAATCATGATTATCAACTACCAATTGCATATTTTAACTATACATTTGAAGGTACATATTGGTTAATTTAGCATATAGAGAACAAAAATAAAAAATTACTCTTATAATCGAAATTGGTGGTCCAATTTTTTTAGGATCAAATTTATTTTCTTTTAAAGTAAAGAAGTAGTTTAAATAACTTCAGCCTGCATAATAGGATTTTTATTTAAATAATATGAAATGATATACAAATACAGTTTATTTTGAAATATATACATAAAGTAGTTTATTTTATTATTTTGGTATCACATTTTTTATTTATTTTTTAAAGTAAAGAAGCAATTATACAGGCTACAATAATGGCAACACTAGCAACTAAAGTTGTTGATCCTGAAAAATCTGATGATGTTGTTGATGTTGATGTTGATGTAGATGTTGATAATGTTGATGATGATGATGTAAGAGCAGATGTTGATATTGTTGATGATGTTGTTGTAAGAGCAGATGTTGTTTGAGAAGAGGCTTTATGGCAAACAACATAATTATTATCATTATCAATTGGAGCATTTTGGCCATCAGTAAGACAAATAAATGGGAATCTCATTAAATATTCACCATTTTGATAAGCTGGTTGACTGCAAGCACTATCCAAATAATATTCCAAAGCATAACCTCCATATCCAGCATTTGTAGTTGTTATTTGTGCCCAAACTGCACCACCACAAAAATATGTACATTGATTTATAGGAATTGTTTGTGCGCTACATCCATCTATTTCAGTTGTAAAAGTATCAAAAACTAATTGACCTCTTGAAAAAGCTAATGTGTTGATTAAAACTAATATGACTGCTAAAAATTTCATTTTATTTGATTTATTTTATTTTATTTATATAATATTCGGTTGGATTTATTTATTTGTTTTTGATTGTTGTTGTTGTTGTTGTTGGAAAATAAGGACTAAATTTTTATTTTTTCGTCGTCTTTGTTTTGAAAATTAATTGAAAATTCGCGGATTCTAACTGTACTGTTATGTTGGTATCATATGTGCTATAATTTTCATAATAGAGATGTAAATCTATTCACATAACAAATTCAAAATATATTTTTTGCTAAAAAAAAATAAAAAACAAAATGATATCGGTTTGTTTTGTAAATTGCTAATAAATATTTATACAATGATTTTTTGTCTATTAAAAACACAATACAAATAACATCAATTTTATTTTTTTTAAACACACATACACACCCCCACTTCACAATTTTTGTAAATTGTAGACTGAACTAAAAAAAGACGGTAGATATATAACCACACAAAAAAATAAATAAATTATTATTCCAAAAAAAACAACAATGTAAATATCTTTACAACAACCTAAAAAGTTTTATTTTTATTAAATAATATGTTAATATGAATAGGAATGGTGAAAAAAATAGAGGTAGGTTTTTTCTTATCAATATAATAATCAAATTATATCACCATAAACAAACGAATTGAAATTTTAATTATGAATTTGTTTTGAACAAGAGTAAAGAAATTTTATTTAATGAATTTAAAGCTTTAAATAATCTGTAAATTATCATTATTAAAATTGTAGTTTTAAAAGAATGTAACAGATTTACCATTTCTAGTATATGTTCCACCAAAAGCCCAATTTTCAAATGATCCATCACCATAGTTTGTTGCATACACTGTATTACCTCTTTCCATTATATAAACTTCAAATCCAATTGAAAAATCTCCTGGGTAAACAATTTCATGATGAGCATGAGTATAATTACCATCAACCCTATGATTTGGATGACATACGAACACATTGTATCCCCAACCAACCAATTCATTTACAACTGCTTGTGTAAAGTTACTACGCCCAGGTGCACGCGAATTTATACCATTTAAAAGTGATGTTAATTGACTTTCACCAATGAGACCCATTTTTCAATTTGTAATTTTTATTAAACTATTTTTTAAATTTATAAATTAAAACTGGATATATAAATGAGTTTAAATACTTTTTTTCAAGTCATTATTCATTTTGTATTTCATAATAAAACGTTTAATTTCCTTTATTTTTAAGAAATTAACTACCCCACACATGTAATAAAAATAATTTTTTTTAAAAAACAAAGAAATAATAATTATTATCTTTATTTTTTTAATTTACTTTTCAGATTTACACTATTCAAACTTTAATCTTTTAAATCCAAGAATTATTCTTAGTATGGTCTTTATTAACATATATCAGTTATATATATGTAACATATAAAAATTTTTACATAAGTGTTTGCTAATGAGTTGTGTAAAAATTAATAATTTCTAAGGTGACACGTGGATTCGGAAATTTATATTGACATTAGATACAGATATCAGGAGAGTAAAACAATATTGAATCAATATTTAATTTTTTTTAACACACCCATTACACAATTTTTATATTTCACACTTAAAAAAATGATATCATTTTTTATATACAAATATCAAATAAAAACAGTAGAATATATATTTAAATATTCCTCTTTTTAAACCTGAGATAATTTGATTTTATTTTTATAATTTTAATAAAAAGAATTTAAAATCAAGATCAAAAATATCAAAACAACAACAACAACCACAACAACTCAATCTGTTGAATCAAGTGGAAATTCAACACCAAGAAATAATAATAATAATAGTAATAATATAAATG
>JACAFY010013018.1:0-21468 GCA_015252635.1 Dictyostelium capitatum
AAAAAATTTTTTTTTTTTTTTTTTTTTTTTTTTTTTTATTTTTAACAAATTTTATTTGTTTCATTAAAAAAAAAAAAATTTCATTTTTTAAAAAAAATGAAATTTTTTTTAATTTTAAAAAATTAAAACAAGAAATGAAAATCACCAATATATTATTATTTATTATTGTTTTACTTTCGATAACGTTAACTATAGCAACAACCACAGGAACAACAAATAATGAACAAAAAATAAAACAACAACCAACACAACCAATTGTAAATAAATTAGAGGCAAGACTATTTGCGCCAACTGGTAATATTAAAATAAAACATACACACCACCAACACCTAATATGCATTTATACTAATATACAAACATAAACACGCGTACATATTGAAATATATTAGATGCCAAATTCAGTTCATATAGAATTAAATTAAGAGATATAAATAATTATAATGAAATTATAGAAATTCCTTCACGAGATGGTCAATTTTCTTTGTATGTTAAAGCTTTTTATTAAAGTAGAATTATGTTTGTATAATTAATATAACACAATATACTAATAATTGCTTGAAATACAGCACAAATATTACAAATGGGTTATACTCATTAGAGATTGAATCAATGCAATATGCATTCCCAGAATACAGAGTTGATGTTTTAGGTAAAAAACAAATTAAAGTTAGATCAACTGATAATGATACCGCAATAATACAATTACCATTACAAATTAAAGCAGTTAGCAAAATTCCATTTTTTCAAGTATGTACCAATACAATCAAAATATAACATTGTTCCTCCTATCACAATAACAACACCACTACTAACACACACACAACTTAGCAACATGTACCATTTAGTATTTTAAGTATGGTTCAAAATCCAATGGCAATTTCAATTTTATTTACATGCGCATTAATTTTTGTTTTACCAAAGATGACATCTTTTATTGATCAAGATGAAGAAACAAAAGAATCATTAAAAGCTTCAACACCAACATTGGTACAGCAATTACCAGAATTTAATTTTCAAATTTCAACAAAGCTTTTAGAAAATTAAATTATTATTAATAATATCAATAAATAACACGTTGGTGTGTTACACAATAAACCATTATTATTATATTTAAAAATAGTTTATTGGCTAAATTGCAATGTGCGAATCTAAGATTCGCGGAAAATTGATTTTTTTTTTTTTTTTTTATTAACGTATACTTTTACTAAAAATTAAACACTCACTTTAATTATTCACAGAACGATGATATTTTGGTTTTTTTTTTTTTTTTTTTTTTTTTTTTTTTTTTTTTTTTTTTTTTTTAATTTTTTTTTTTTATTTTAAAAAAATTATTTTTTTTATATTTTTTTTTTTTGATATCAGTGTAAAATTAATATTGTGTAAAAAAAATCAAATCACACACATATACATACCACTTTTTCAAAATATTTAATAAATAAAAAAAAAAAAAAAAAAATATACACACATTATATAATATAATAAACGAAAAGAATGTTTGATAAATTAGTAGATTATGATGAAGTTGGATTAATGGATGCACCATTAAATCCAAAAAAAGAAAAGAAATCATCTTCATCATCAAAGAGTGGTAGTGTTAAAAGTAAATCAGGTATTAATGGTAGTGGTAGTATTAAAAAATCATCAACTACCACAACAACTACAACAGCACCAACAGTAATTGAAGATGAGTTTGATGTAATTCATAGAAATAATCAAAATTCAAGTAATGGTGGTAGTATTAGAAATGCAAATCAATTTATTACAGAAGATGAATTTAATTATAGAATTAATTCAAATTATTATAGTTATGACCAATATTCATCATCAGATGATGATGATAATCGTGGTAGTTCAAGTAATAAAAAGAAATCATCATCAAAGACAGTAACAGCAGCAGCACAAAAACCAATTAAACCAATAATGTCAAATGAAGATCAACAATTACCATCAACACCACCACCATATGTAGATGATGAAGATCATGAAGATTATGATGGACATGATGGTGAAAATGTTAAACCACGTAAACCAAAAACTGATATTAAAGCATTAACAGAACAACAATCAGCATTAGATAAAAAGATATCTGGTCATTTATCAGTAATTGATCGTGGTTGGGTTATTGATATTGAAAGTAATCAAGCAACAATGGAAGGTGAATTATTAAAAAAGAGTAGATTTGCATCTGGTTGGAAAAAATATTATTTCGTTTTAATTGGTAATCAATTACACTATTATAAATCAAAGAAAGCAAAGAAACCAAAAGGTACAATTACAATATCATTTGTAACAACACCAATTACATTGAAAGAAAAGAATCTTATCGACATGAAAACACCAAATGTTTCAAATTATCAATTACAAATATTCTCTAAAAATAAAAGAATCGATTCACTTTGTGCTACAACAAATGAAGAATTTGAACAATGGAATAGTGTTCTTCAAAATTTAGTTCGTACAAATTTATCACCTGCTGATTATGATGAACGTTTAGAAGCATATACCATCATTGCACCATTATTTGATCAAAAATCTCAAGTTGAATTGGATCGTCTATTAGTACTCCTTCAAGAAATTGATTCATACTCTGCAAATCTTCTCAATAAATCAAAAAAAGATAAATCTGGTAATCTATTAATAATGGAAGATAATGATGATCAAATATCTTGGAAAGGTTATTATTTTGTATTAATTGATAGATGTTTATATTATTATAAAAGTTCAAAATTGGTAAGTACAAAAAAGATATATGTATATGTTACTCAAAAATATTATTATTATTATAATGGATATTAACATACAATTTTTTTAATTTACAGCCACCACAAGGTGTTATTACACTTAAATATTCAGATATAACAGTTTGTGAATCAAGTGATTTAAGACATTGTTTTAAATTATCAACACCATTAAGTGTATTTATATTAAAAGCTAAACATCATATTGCAATGAAGGATTGGGTATTAGCATTACAAAATGCAAAAGAAGGTAAAAAGATTATTGATATGCCACCAATGGATAAATTGAAATTAAATCAACAACCAAGAATTTCAGATGAAGGTGTTCAACAACAACCAATCAATGGATATGGAAAGAAATTCACTGCAACTTTAATTATCACTCCATTTGCAATGGCACCAACTGATAAACCAACTGCTGTAAAATTAAATCTTGGTAATAATACAATTGGTCGTTCAGATTCTTGTACTGTTACTGTTGATGATAAAAAAGTATCAAGAAGTCATTGTAAAATTGAAGTATCTGAAGGTTCTGTAATTATAATTGATCTTGGTTCTGGTCATGGTACAAAAGTAAATCATAAAAGAATTAGTAAAGCTTATCTCTTACCTGGTGATTCCATTAAAATTGGTAAAACAATTTTAAAATTAGAAGCAGTTAAAAAGAAGAAATAAACATAACACCTCCCCACCACCATAACATACATACATTCATGCATACATACACAACATTACTACATATACAACAACAACTTGTAATTTATCTAAAATAAATAAAATATATAAAAATATATTCTTTTTCTTTAAAATAATTTAATTTATTAATTTATTGGTTTAAATTTAATTATATTTTTTAGATAATCTAATATTTCAATAGATTTACTTGAATTTATACAATTATTATAAAGTATTGATAATGAATCACGAGTGAATAAATTTTTATAATTTTTATATAAGAATGATAAAATTGTTATTGAATTATTTTGTGATATTGTTATTAATGCATTATCGAAATATGGTTTAAATAATGAATGACAACTATTTGATAAATTGAAATAATCTAATAAAAATTTTAAATTTTCAAAATCTAATGATACAATTAACATTTCTAAACATTTTGTAAAATTTGGAAATTCTATTGGTTTATCTAAATTATTATTAATTATTTCTTTTAATTTACCAATTGAATAAAAGTCACTGATATTAGTACGATTTGAATAATTGAATCTTGAATCTGGATTTATGTATAAATATTCTAAATTATAAATTGAATTAAAACAATGAATTGATTGATCTGTTGGTATTATGTTACAATATATAATGAATTGATTAACTGTAATATTTGTTGTATTTCTAAGTGTCCAGAATTCATTTGATATTAAATTTAATTTGAAATCATCAATGTTATCTGTAATAAATTCATTTGATAAATGATTTACTTTTGGTCTATAACGTAATACTAATTTATTATAATATACATTATAATTGGTTTTAAAATGTGATAAAATCATATAACAATTTGAATGTCCTTGATCAATTATTTCATTTAATCTAAATGAATTTGTAAATTTGTTGAATAAGAAATCAAACATTTCAATTGATTTTACCAAGTTGTAAATTTCATTTGGTGGTTTATAAATTATAATGAAATTTTCGGATAATCTTGTAAAAAAATCATCAATTAAACCAATATCATTATATTCTACCAACAATCTAACTATATCCATTAATGAATGTCTATTATGATATTCTCTATTTTCATATCTTTGATGATTTATTATATCTTGAACAAAATTATTATAAACTTGTTGAAATTTATCAATTGGAACAGATTTAAATATTTTAAATGATTTATTATAAATTGAAATACCTTGAAATAAATCAATTTCATTTCCATCATTTTGTTGTTGTTGATTTAATTGTGGTATTATAACTTGATCAATATTTGATATAATTTGTTTATAATTTCCATTTGATATTGATATTTCATTTATTTCATTAAAATTTATAATTTCATTACCTTTAAATTCAATTTTACCAAAACCAGAGTCACTATATCTTTGATTATAAAATATTATATTTTCTTGAAAATTTTGATTTGTAAATTTAATTGACATTCCGACTAATTTTGAAACTATTTGATCATTTGATTTTAAATCCATTATATTTGTTTGTAATTCTTGATTTGATAAACTATATTTTATTGAATTTAAATGATCAATTGATAAAATTTCAATATTTTTAACCAATTCTGGATATTTAAAATTAAATGAATTAATTTTACCAATTAATGCAATTGAATAACAAGTTGATAAAATAAATTCCAAATTTACATTTAAAATTGAAAATTCAATTATTTTTGAATAAACAATTGATGAATCCAATGGAAAATTTACATTTAATTCATTAATTAAATGTTGGATTGTTTCATTTATATTTTTTATTTGTTTTTCTTTATTTATTAATGAATTAAATAATTCATTTGATTCTAAATTTGTTATATTTTCAACACTTGATTGAAATTTGTTTTTTAAAAATGATGTAACTTGACATGACCCATTTTTAATTGATTCCAAATACAATTTTCTAATTTCAATATTACTTGGATTATATCCATAATTTTCAAGTAATACCAAAATTGCAATTTTATTATTACACATCATTGAATAACAAACTGTTTCTTCAATTGAACTACCAATGAAATAATTTTTAAAAAGTTGATTAAAAAATTGATAATCTGTTGATAGATTTTTAAAATTTTCAAATATTTTCATAAAAGGTATTGGATATTCATTTATTTTAAAATTTAATATTTCTCCTTTTTCAACTTTAACCCTTAATAAATTCTTACTACAATGATCTTCTCTACCCATAGCCATTAAATTTGCATCATTCATTTGATAATAATTAAATTTCCCTTGGATTAATTTTGAAATTCCTGATCCTTCTTTTGTAGTTTTAACAAACCCAAATATTTTATTATTTAAATAAACATTTCTAAAACAATAATAAAATAAATAATTTATATCTCTATTATTATTATTGGTGTTATTAATTTCCATCTTTCCTTTTTTCTTTTTTCTTTTTGTAAATAATTAAGACACAGAAATTTTTTTTTTATTTATACAATTTATTATTATTTTTTTTATATTTTTTTTATAATTTTAATTAATTATGTGAATAAAATAATTTTTAATAAATAATTTAAATTATTATAAAAAAATTAAAAAAAAAAAAAAAAAGCAATCAACACCATCATGTTGATGAAAAAAAAAACAATATAAATTTAAATTAAATTTGATTGTGTGGGTATGTGTGGTTATGGGGCAAAATTCAATAGAGTTTGGATATAACCAATTATTATTTGTTGTTTTTGTTGTTAAAAAATGATAAATCCTTGTTCAATGTGATTTATATTGTCGTTATTTTAATAACCACATTAGCACACACACACATTTTAAGATTCATACTAAAATAATTTGAAAAAATATTAATTTATCATCCGACTTTCTTTGTGTTAATTAAACAATTTTCTAATTTTTCAAGAAAATATTTTATTTAATATGATGTTATATTAAAATAAATAAATTTTTTGTTTTCATTTAAAAACATAATAATAAAATAGATCAAATTATGACAATTGCACAACTATTATCATAATGATCTCATTAATGATGAATTTTTGATAAGTATAATGGTTGTTTAAAAACAGATTAATTTTAGCGGCTATGGATTAATTTATCCACATTAAAACTAAAAAACCAACAAATTTTCAGTGATTTCTGAAAATTAGTCAAAATTTTAAAAAAAAAAGATTCTTTTTTTTTTTTTTTTTTTGATAAAAATACACAACATTATTATTTTTAGTGGTATAGTTTACATGATTGATTATTTTATTTTTATGTGTTATTAATAACCATTTATTTTTAATTGTAATATTAAATTTTCAAAATCTTTTAGAATTTGAGATTTTGTTAATAGGGATCGTTTAAATATAGACATAATAATTAAAAGGTTTGTCTTATCAATTACACATGTATATTTTTTCTGTTGTGTTAAATAATTAAAAAATACCCCAGTACTGGGTGTGTTAGTATGATGTATGATGTGTGATCACTGTGTGATATATAATGGTTAAATGTGATGATATGTGTGTGTTTTGATTTCAACACACACACTGTGTGTGATGATCTAATTTTAAAAAACCCCCATAAAATTATAAAAACAAAAAAAACACACAATGCCACACTTACATTTATAGCAACTAATTTATCATCAGTAAGTTTAATGATTACAAAATCATTATATTTTGGAATTTGTATTTTGTAATTTGAAAAGTCAAATGATTGAATATTATTACTGTCATCATCAGTATTATTGGTCACACCACTAATACTATTAAACCCATTTATAATTTCTTTGATTGTTTTATCTGTAATTTCAAACCCATTTGTTTTTGTTAAAATTTGAGCAGTGTCCAATGTAACGATTAAATTTGCATCAAAATCTTTTGAAAAATAGTCTAAATAATGATCCCATTGATTTGATTCACTAGTTGGTGTTGTTGGGTTATCAGTTGATGTTGATGTTGATGTTGATGTGGTGGTGGTAGTTGTATTGTTGTTGTTGTTGTTATTTTTAAAACTTGATTTTAAATATGACATTAATCTTTGTGATTTATCAGAATGTTGTCTATTTAATATTAAATAACTATCAATTTTTAATACTATTTCAATTGGTAATTTATAAATATCTTGAAATGATGTATCTGTTTCCATTGATTGTATAATTGTATCTGATATAAATTTAATACATTTATTTGCAAGACTTTCAATGGATGGTATTTGATTTCTTTTAAATGTTACCAATGTATGAAACATACCACATGATACTTTATCAATTACAACTTTATCATTCTTAAAACTATTTATAAATTGTGGTGAAAATTGATACCTTGCACTATCATAATGTGATAATTCATTAAAATGAAATTGAAATTCCAATATTTCTTCTTGTGTTAATTTACATGAATTATCATTTAAATCATCTTTATTTTCTTCATTACCATCGTCATCATCAGTATCACTATTATCATTTGTATCTTGATTATCTTTATTTTGTTTTTCATTATCTGTTGATGATGTTGATTGTTTAACTTGTACATTTATTAATTGACTATCTGGTTTTGTAAATTTAATATTTTCACTTATTACAGTTTCATCTTGAGTTGCATCAACTTTAAATTGAATTGTTTGAAAACCACCATCACCATTACCCAATGCAATACTCATACGGAAATCATCGTTTACAATTAATGCACCACCAAGCATTATTAATTCACCATCTGTTGTTACAAATGAACTATGATATGCACCACATTCTATATGTGTAATTTGAACTGATGGTAATTCAATTAATATTGGATCAATTGAATATTCAATACCTTCAATACCAATTTGACCATTTAAATTTTCACCCCATGACCATACCTGTTGTAAATTTCCATCCAATGCTAAAGAATGATAATAACCTGCTGAAATTTCAATTATATTTTTTAATTCTTCCAATTTATTTGGTATTGTTTTTGATATATCCATATAATCATCATTATCATCTGTTGATTCATCATCTAATAGTACACCTGTTGAAATACCACTACCCATTGAATAAACTTGACCTTTATTATCCAATAATAAATAATGTTTTACACCACATGATACAGATATAATTTCAATTTTATTTTCAATAAAATATTCAATTGGTTTAATAGACTGTTGATCATGACCATTTCTATTTTTAATTATAATTGGTATACCATTAGTTGTAATAGCAATTGAATTATTTAATGAACAATAAATTGATTTAATTGGATATTTAAATTCAATTATTAATCTTGGTATTAATATATTTGATCCATCAATTAATGTACTACCCCATTCATAAACTCTACCATCAATTGTAATTGCATATGATTGATTCCAACATGATACTGATACTATTTTTTCATTTTCTAAATATTTATTTAAAATTGGATATTTACAGTGTGTTATACCATTATTACCAAGTTCACCAGAACTACCTTCACCAAATGTCCATACACGAAATTTATTATCAACTGCTAATGAATGTGATCTACCTGCACTGAAATCTATAAATTCTATATCAATTTCACCACCTTTATTATCTTTACTATTTTGACCTATATCATTACCACTAGAATCATTTGATTTATTGAAATATAGTAAACTTGGTATTTTTGTATCTGTTAAATCACCTAATCCTATTCTACCACTACCAAATGAATACATAACTATTATGTTTATTTTTTACAACAATGTAATTTTTCTTTCAAAAAAAAAATAAAAAATCTTTTTTAAAATATCTTCGAAAATTATTATTAATATAATTAATTTAGACCACTGTGGTTATTTACAATAATTAACTTTACAATTTTTATTACAAAACAAAATAAAAATTAATAAATGGTGGTAACACAACAATACATTAAAAAAATCAGCTGTGTGTTACACACCTTCAAAAAAAAATGTTTTTTAAAAATTTATTTTAATAACGAGTGTGTATGAGCTATTAAAAACTCACACATTTAAACAAAAACAATGAATAATAATAAACAACAACATCAAGAACAAAATCAAACAAATAATAAACTATCATTATTTAAAATTCAATTTCCTTTGGGTTGGAAAACATCATTCAAGGAGGATAACAGTTTTTTTAAAGAAAGTTATGATAAATTGGTAGAGATTGGTGTATTCAAAAAAGAAAGCCAAAAACAGTATGATTATGTAATTGGTTATTTATCAATTTGTCAAAACTTTTACCCAAAATATAATAAAGAAAGACTTGAAGTTGCAGCACATTTAATGCATTATTTTGCAATTTTAGATGATTATTTAGAAAGTGATTTAGCAGATGTAGAAACTCAGTTTGAATTTATTAAAAAACAAGAAAACATTTTAATGTTTGGTAAACAATCATTGGAAGAATGGAGCAACAGTAGTAGTAGTAATGGTAGTAGTAGTAGTGGTGGTGGTAGTAACAGCAACAACAAAACACCTGAATCATCAATTGAATTAACACCAGCTGATAAATTTACAAATACATTAAGAGAATCAATGTTGGATATATCAATAAAAATATCTGGAAATGAAAATGGCATGAAGAATTATTATTCATATATTTCATATTTAATAAAATGGTTAAATTCAGCAATACCATTAAAATTATCAAGACCTCAAAATGATTTCAATTTATACAAATACATTAGATTAACAGCATGTGGTGTAACACCTTCAATAATGGTTAATATTATAATGTATGATTTAAAAGTTGATGGTTCATTTTGGGATAATCCAATTTGGCAAAAATTAGTATTGTTATCATGTCAACATGTTTCATTAGTAAATGATTGTATGTCATATGCAAAAGAAGTTAATAATGGTAATGGTGGTGAAAATGCTTTACAAATTTTATCAAAAAAGTTTAATAATTCATTAGAAGTTGCATTTAATTTCATTGCAGATGATGTAAATAAAATTACAATTGAATTTGAACTTTGGGAAAATAAATTATATCAATCATTAATTAATTACACACCTCAACAATTAAATGATGCTAAATTAATGGTAACATCTTCTAAAGAAATAATGTATGGTAATTTTCATTACTCATTAACTGCTAAAAGATACATTGCTTCAAATTCACCATTCATTGAATTACGTGGTGATTCACCACTAAATCATGATAAAATAATTAATAAAGATTTATTTTAATCAAACCATCAAACAATATCTATTTATTTCTTTTTAGAAAAATAAAATCAAATAAAAGATATGAAAATTATAACTCTTTTTTCCACTATCCATTTAGATTCAACAAAAAAATCTATAAATTTTATATACACCTCAATTAATGTAGCACAGATTATTATTTATTTAATTTTTTTTATTTATATAATACTATACGTTGTAAAAAAGATAAACTTGGATAAGCAATGGATATTTTTTATATAAGTTTTTCATCCCCATTTATTTTGAGCGATGTAATCGATTTTCCTTTGATATTTTCTAGAATATCTTTAATTAATTCTGTTGATTTTGTGCCAAATACTAAACTAATGACAGAAGGCGGAAGATTTTTTAATGATTCAAAATCTGTGAAATTAGAACCAAGAGTTAAATACGTTACTGTTTTTGGAATACTGTTTGAATTTAACTTTAAATTGTAATTGTCTAATTGTAAATCTGTAACTGATGTTGGAATTGATCTTTGATGAATTATTTTAGTAAATTTAAATCCAATTCTAAGTGTTAAAATTGAATCATCAGGAATATTATCACCATTATTTTGAAAATCAAATTCATCACCTAAATCCAAATATGTAACTGATGATGGAATTGAGTCAGGGTCTTGAATTTGTTTAAGTATCTTGAATGATAAATGTGTTACTGTTGATGGTATTGAGTAAATTTCAATTGAACTATCTTCGAATAAAGGTAATGATAAAATTGTAATGCTTTTGTCAACAATTGAATGAATAGTGAGTGGTTCATTCAATAATAATTCCAATGTTAACTTTTTATTTATATGTAATTCATTATCTCCTGTTTTACCCTAAATTTTTTGATTATGATTTGGTAATTTATTAATATTACAAATTCTTATTTATTTATAAATAAAAAAACAATTGTTATATACATACATTTGTTAATAAATTTAACAATTGTTTAGAATCTAATCTGGCATTAATATTAGTATGAATGCATCTTTGTATAATTCTTTTTAAAGTAAATGATACATGACTTGGAATGGTTGGATTACCATCTTCGTTTCTAAATTTTAAATCTCCACCTGCCATTTCAATTAAAGTACAACCAATACTATATATATCTGATTTAAAACTTTTTTTTGATTTCATTTTAATTTCGGGTGCTAAATGAGTTTCTGTTCCTGAAAATGAATAATTATTATTTTTATCAACCAAATTAGCCAAACCATAATCAATAAATTTAATGCCCCTTTTTCCATCTTTATTATCGTTAACAAATAAAATATTTGCACATTTAATATCACGGTGAATAATATTATAATTATGAATGTTAATTAATGCGGTGACAATATCAACTCCAAATGATATGATTTCAAGATCTTCAAATCTTTGGTTTGGTTGTTGTTTTAATTTATCTGCAATTGAAATTAATTGGTCACTGTATTCCATATAAATATATATTTTACCCGATTCATCAGTACCGCATCCATAATATTTAATTGAATATTCGCAATCATTTAATAATTGTAAAATATCAATTTCATTTCTTTTCTGTATTATAATATTGTTGGTACCTGTTAGTTAATTGTTGTTGAAAATTACTTTGTTGTATGCAGCATACATACAAATTTATCATTTTCAATGATTTTAAATGCACATTCTTCTATTTCATATCCGTTTATTTTACCATTTAATTTCGCTTTACATACTAAACTAAATCCACCTTCACCCAAATGCGATATCGGTCCCCATTCAAATTTATTATGATTTAATAAACTAGGTAATAGTGTTTCAGAGTTTGAAATAAAATTTTCTTTTAAAAATATGATTTCTATATTTTTACCATTTACCAACAGTGAAGTAATTGATTTTTCTTTGATAAATTCTGGAATATCTTTAATTAATTCTGTAGATTTTGTATCGAACTTCAAATTAATGATTGAAGACGGAAGATTTTTTAATGATTCAAAATCTGTGAATTTAGAACCAAGAGTTAAATACGTTACTGTTGATGGAATACTGTTTGAATTTAACTTTATATTGTAATTGTCTAATTGTAAATTTGTAACTGATTTTGGAATTGATCTTTGTTGAATTTCTTTAGTAAATTTAAATCCAATTCTAAGTGTTAAAATTGAATAATCAGGAATATTATCACCATTATTTTGAAAATCAAATTCATCACCTAAATCCAAATATGTAACTGATGATGGAATTGAACGGTAACCTATTTCTCTAATCTTTTTGAATGACAGACAAGTTACTGATGATGGTATTGACTCTTTATGTAATCTTTGATTAAAGGAAGGTAATGAAAGTGATTTTACTGAATATGGTATAAACCATTTTTTAAGTTCTTCATTAAAATTTGTTAGTTCCAAATTAATATTGGATTCATAAGGAATTGATTCAATTGATCCATAGGTAATTGGTCCTTCAAATAAATAATTTTTATATTCTTTATGTTCCTAAGTAAAATAAATAAACAAATAAAAAGTAAGTATAATAAACTAATATTTAAAATTTTAAATTAAAAAATATATACCTTTTCTAAATGCCTAAGCAAACTTTTAGCAGAGAATCTACCATTTTGATTAGTTACTAAACAACGTTGAATTATATTTCTTAAATAATTTGATAAATGATTTGGTATTATTGGTATACCATTCTCATTAATATGTTTTAAATTCCCACCAGCCATTTCAATTAAAGTACATCCTAAACTCCATATATCTGATTTATAACTTGCAAGTCCATTTTGTAATTTAACTTCAGGTGCCATATGAGTTTCCAAACCAATTAATGTACGGAATGTTGGAGAACCATTAAATAGTAATGATGATTTTAACCCAATAATTTTAATTGATTTATTACCATTTTCATTTGGAATCAATAAAATATTATCACAGTTAATATTACCATGAATAATTTGTTTAGAATGAATAATTTTAATTGCTTTGGTGATTTCAATTGCAAATGAAATTATATCATTTTCATTTATAGGTTGTAGTGATTTTAATTGGTCTGTAATTGTCATTGCTTCTTTGAAATACTCTGTATACATATATAACCCATTTTCATTCTTCCCAATTCCATAATATTTAAATGAATCCTTTAATCTATCAAAAATACAAAATTCATTCTAGGAGAATTTTAGTTAGTATTAATTAAAATAAAAAGGAATATATTATGGTTTAATCGACTTACATGTGTAATCTTTTCTATAATACATTCGCTAACAGTAGTATTACCAATAATACCATCTAGTTTTTCTGCCACTGTTGTATTTTGATCAATTTCTTTAGAATATATTTTTTTATTGTTTAGTATTGTCCAATCTTTTTCTGAATGTACCAATTTGAAGTTATCTCTGAAAAGCAATGGTACATCAATTATCTTTCCGTTTATATCTAACTCAAGTGATGGACTAATATAATTGACAAGGTTTTTTATTTTATCTTCATCGTACATATCAATAAACTTCAAACTTGATAACCATATATTTGATAATGATTCAATGTTATTAAAATTAGGTCCAAGAGTGAGATTTACTTTTGATTTTGGAAAATTTGAAATCGGTTGATTAAATGATAGTAATTTTAGATTCCGAACACTATCGGGAATTGACCCAGTTGTAATAATTTGATTAAATGATGATAATTCTAGATACCGAACACTATCAGGAATTGATCCAATTGTAATAATTTGATCAAATGATTTTAATTTGAGATTGGTAACACTATCAGGAATTGACCCAGTTGTAATAATTTGATTAAATGATGATAATTCTAGATGAACTACATTGTCAGGGATTGCTCCAACTGTAATCAATTGGTTGAATGATGTTAATGTGAGGTCGGTAACACTTTTAGGAATCAATCCAGTAGGATTTTGATTGAATGATGATAATTCTAGATACCGAACACTATCAGGAATTGATCCAATTTCAATTAATTGATTAAACGATGGTAATTTGAGATTCTCTACACTATCAGGAATTGATCCAATTTCAATTATTTGATTAAAAGATGGTAATGAGAGATACTTTACACTATCAGGAATTGATCCAAATGTAATTATTTGATTAAACGATGGTAATGAGAGATTCCTTACTTCGGGAATTGATCCAATTTTAATTAATTGATTAAACGATGGTAATTTGAGATTCTCTACACTATCAGGTATTGATCTAATTTCAATTATTTGATTAAAAGATGGTAATGAGAGAT
This sequence comes from Dictyostelium capitatum, assembly GCA_015252635.1. Classification (NCBI taxonomy): domain Eukaryota; phylum Evosea; class Eumycetozoa; order Dictyosteliales; family Dictyosteliaceae; genus Dictyostelium; species Dictyostelium capitatum. The sequence goes on from JACAFY010013018.1 coordinate 14,757, forward strand.
ACCTTACACTGTCAGGGATTGCTCCAATTGTAATCAATTGGTTGAATGATGTTAATGTGAGATTGGTAACACTTTTAGGAATCAATCCAGTAGGATTTTGATTTAACGATGATAATTCTAGAAACCTGACTCTACCAGGAATTGATCCAATTTCAATTAATTGATTAAACGATGGTAATTTGAGATTCTCTACACTATCAGGAATTGATCCAATTTCAATTATTTGATTAAAAGATGGTAATGAGAGATACTTTACACTATCAGGAATTGACCCAAATGTAATTGGTTTGTCGTATAACGCCATAATGACCCGAGATTTATCTGGAATTGATTCTTTGTCTATTGATATTATGTATTCAAAAGCTTTAGTATCTTGAAACATATACACAGCATCTTGGTAAACTCCATCAACGGAAAAACTTTCATACCAAAAATTTGTTATATTTTCACCCGCAATTTCATTAAAAACACTACGAAAACCTTTTAAATCATCAGACTTATACAATTTGTTAGATAATTGGTTACCCCCAATTTTTGATATTATTTCATCCCAACCAATGAAACTAACAGCAGTTATAATACCATTGTCATCATAAAGCAACATTATGTTTTCACAATTTATATTACCATGTATAATATCATCTTTGTGGAAACGTCCCAATGCTTTTGCTACTAAAAATCCTAATGCACTTGCCAAGTCTTCATCAAATTTATTATTTGGCATTTGATTTAATAAACTTGCAACCGAAATTGAATTTTTATATTCTGAATAAATGTAAATAATACCATTATCATCTACACCATATCCATAGTACTCGGTTCCACTTAATTTTTGAATTGCGATTTTCTTATCTAATTGATCTGAATTCTAAATGATATAATTTTTTATAATATTAATATTAATTACAATGCTAAATATGTACATGATGTGAATTTTAATGAGATGTATACATACATAGATATTCTTTCCAATAATTTGGATATTACATTTTTCAACACTAACCCCATTAATTACTCCATCTTGTTTCTTTGCCTGAATAGTTTTATCTGGTGATGTATTTAAAATTTCCCACTCACTTGTGATATGTTTTAAACATGTTTCTTTGTTTTGTTTCATATCACTTTATTTATTATAAATTGAGACGGTAGCATATAAAATCTTTTATGTTATTGTTTTTTTTTTGAAAAATTAAAAAAAAATTAAAAAAAAATTAAATAAAAATAAAAAATCCCAAAAATCCCAATTCATTGAACTTAAACAACATGTCAGAAATATGACTACAATGTACATATATATGTATATATGTATATATATATATATATAATTTGAATAAATAATCATTATAATGTACTGAGCAATCAATTGATATATTTACAATTGAATTTGTTCAACCCAAATTAATATCTGTATCAAAAAAAAAATCTCACTTGATTATTTATTATAATTTGTGTCATCAAAAAAAGGTGGTTATATTTTTTAATATCCACAGATTACAGAAAAAATTAAAATTTTAAAAGAAAAATAAGTTTTTTTTTTATCAATCGCCAAATAAAAAATAATTATACACACCACTATGAATATTTTATTATTATTGTTAATTTTATTTGTAATTTATTTTCTTCATTCTGGGGTAATTAAACAACTTAAATTAAAAATTCATCATTATTTAATGATCATCAATAAATATTAATTAATATAACAGTATTTAAAATATAGAAAGATACATCCAAATCAATTAAATGGACCAATTCCATTACCAATAATTGGTAATTTACATCAATTAGGTAATTCACCACATTTAATTTGTTGTGAATTACATAAGAAATTTGGAAATATTTATAGGCTATGGTTTGGTGATCAATATACAGTGATTGTAAATGATCCAAAATTAATAAGAGAAATGTTAATTGATAATCATGAATCATTTAAATATAGACCAATTATTCCAACACTTGCATTTGGTAATGAATATTATGGTATATCAACATCAAATGAACGTTGGGAAAGATCACGTGCACTTGTTGTAAAAGCAATTAAAAGAACATCCATTCAAAAGATATATGATATGTTAGATAGTCAAGTTGATGAATTAATATCATCAATGAATAAATATTCAAAAACTGGTGAACCATTTGAAATGGCATTATATGCTCAAAGATTTACATTATCAATAATGTTTAAATATATATTTAATGAAGATATTTCATATGATGAAGATATTAAACAAAGTAAAACAGCAGAATTAGCAAAATTAATGGATGAAATATTAAAAGCATTGGGATCTGGTAAATTAGGTGATTTTATAAATGTATTACAAGTACCATATTATAAATGGTTACAATTAACAAATAAATCATTCCCATTGGTAAAGAAATTTATTCGTGAAAGATATGATCAACATTTATCAACAATTAATAATGAAAATCCAAGAGATTTATTAGATATTTTAATAAATGAATATTCAAATGATTTTGATTCAATATCAAGTGTAATTGCAACTTGTTTTGATATGTTTTTAGCTGGAAATGATACAACAGCTGCAAGTTTAATTTGGTTCACTCTTAGAATGCAAGAACATCCTGAAATTCAAGATAAAGCATATAAAGAATTAAAATCTGTTATAGGTAATAGAGATAGAGTTTTATTAACTGATCGTCCATCAACTCCATTTTTAAATTCAATAATTAAAGAAGGTTTAAGATTAAATGTAAGTTACAAAAATATAAAGTCAATTTTTATTTCATTAATACTAATAACATCATATTACTATTATATACATAGCCAGTTGGACCATTTGGATTACCACATTTATCATTAAATGATACAATGATTGGTAAACATTTTATACCAAAAGGTGCACAAGTTTTGGTAAATTATAAAGGTTTAGGATACAATGAAGAATATTTTAAAAATTCACAACAATATGATCCAACTAGATTTTTAAATGCAACAACAACAAATGAAGCATATTTACCATTTGGTGTTGGACCAAGATCATGTGTTGGTATATCACTTGCAAATGATGAAATGTATATTAGTTTCTCAAATATATTATTGAATTTTAAATTGATAAATACAGGTAAACCTGTTGATGATACTGAATTATTTGGTTTAACTTTAAAACCAAATAAATTTAATGTATTTATAAAATCTAGAAATTAATAATAAACATACACTACATACATACAACATTTTAACTGGTAATGATACACATCAATAATAGAGCATTATCTTTTTATTTTTAAATTTGTGTAATATCAACCCCGATTATATATGAACTACCATTTAAATCTTTAACATTCATAATAAATTTGTTATTTTCATTTTTTGGATTTGTGATTATTTGTTTGATTTTGTAATTATCTGGTAATGTAAATGATAAAGTTGTAATACCTTGATCTAAAGTATAATAAATTACATTTGTACTTTCCAAATTATTTGCAAATAATATAGTTTTTCCAAATGATCCAACTTCATAGATTGTACTTGTATTAAATAATTTCTTCCATGTTTTACCACCATCAACTGATAGTACAGTTTTAATACGATCAGTAGTTGCATTTGATGATAATGCTGGATTGGAATTACCTGTTGATAATAAAAGACCTGGTGCATTTACATTTGAATATAATGATCCATAAATATTTGAAATACCGTAAACATTTAAACGACATGGTTTAATATTGCATTTCATATCATATGGTGGTACCATTGATGACCAATTATTACCATGGTTATTTGTTATAAAACTTCTAACAATTGGTGGTGATGATGGACCAATACCATATTTATTTGTTACACCATTGAATAAATAGGAACTATTTGCACCACGAATTACACTGAATTCAAATTGACCATTTACCATTGAAACATAATTAAGATAAATTGAAAATTCATTACCTCTTGAATTTGAAACATAGACCGATCCAAAATATTCACCTCCCACCCCAATTAAAATAACATCTGTTGAATCATCAATGATTATTAATTCTGGAAGTTTAGAAGTAGTTACAAATGGGAGATAACAATATTTGAAGGCATACCCTCCCGTTAAAGTTTTAGTGTACAATTCTTCTTGGGATCCAAAAGTTTGTGCTACAACATATATATAATTTTCAGTGCTAGTAAAACCAATTGCTCTTTCAAAAAGTGTGACAAATGAATCTCCTAAATCTTTTGAAACACATAATACTGATACACCATTATTATTTGTTAGTACAGCATAAAATGATGGTAGAAATTTTGATTGATCCCACACTGGATCTGTATATTGATTATGAAAAGTTTTAGATAAAGTTAAACCAGTTTTTTTTGATGCATTATTCCAAGTTAAACCAAAATCATTACTTGTAAATATATATTGATCTGATCTTGCTAATAATAAACCATTAATATTTGGATGTGCTTTAATTGATGATACTATTAATTCATAATTTATGATTTCAGATGATATAAATGTTTCACCACCATCTCTAGATATTGAAAATACATTTTTTTGAAATTCACTAATAGAAAGTATCAATATATTTGAAAATTTAGATTGTGTATATTGATATAATGCTTGAATTGGTTTACCATTTACATCTTTTGCCTCTATCCAATTCATTCCACCATCAACAGATTTCTTTAAATATCCATCATCAATTATAAATACTAACTGAAAATAATTATTATAAGTATTTAATATCTAAAGGTTATATCTTTAATAATAACTATATTTACATCTGTAACATTTGAATATATTGGTTCAAGAAATGATTGTGAATTAATTTTGGTTATCCCAAAATTTACTGGATTTGTAGAAATTGAAATACCAATTAGAATTGAAATTAATAAAAAAATAACAATTGAAACCTTCATTATGTATTTGTGTGTGTGTTTGTGTGTGGTGAGAATAAAAAATTGAAAATTTATCCCGTACACCAAAAATTAAAAAAAAAAAAGTAAAAAAAAATCCTAATTTTGCAAGAATCCAAAGAGAAAAAATAAGAAGATCGCGATTACATGATAAAATAATTTATTTGAATATATTTGTACAATGTTGTGAGTTTTATTTATTTAAATTTTAATTAATTTGTTGTTGAAGTGAATTTACAATTTAATATTTTTTGTGTTTGAATACAATAACCAGTTGCTGCTGTAAACCCAATTTGAAATTGTTTTTGTTGTGAAGTTGATAAATTAGGTATAATATTATTAATTATTAATTGATTATTAAATGTTAATGATATTGTTGAATTAATTGAATTATATGATACTGAAACAGAGTTATTGGTATTGGTTGATGATGTTGTTGATAATGTATGACGATGAATTTGATTTGATAATAAATTTGATGTTTGATCTCTAGTTTTAATTGTAATATTATTTGAATTTGGTAATTCAATATCATCACTTAGGAAAGTATCAAATTCAATAGCTAAAATACCATCTGTACCATTTACAATATCATCATTATATTCTAATTGACCACCTTCTAATAATTTATAATATTCATATTGTTGTGTTGCTGTATTTGTTGATTCTTTAATTATTAATGCTAATCCATCTGATCCATTTGTTTCCATTGAATATGTAAAATCACATTTGAAACCATTTGAAATTGTATAACTTGAATTACTAAAACATGATCCAATCTTATCTGTCTTTGAATTTGTTAAAACTACAACTTGTGTTCCTTCAAATTTAGCTGAACCTTGAACTGTTGCTGTATTTGTTGATAAATTGAATATATTATTATTAATTACTGTGGTAGTTGTTGTAGCAGTGGTATTTTTAAATGGTGGTGTTGTAGCAGAAGTCTTTTTAATGATTAATTTCTTTGGTGTTTTTTTAGTAGCAGTAGCAGTAGCAGTAGTTGCATTAGAAGTTTTGGAAACAGTTGCTTTTATTACTTGTTTTTTCATTATATTCGATCCGGTAATTTTCTTATTTAAAACTTTTGATTTCTTTACTACCATGATTTTTTGTGTTGTTGATTTTAAATCACCGCCATAAAGGAATTCATTCAAATCGAATAATTGAACTCTGTTTCTTTTTGAAAGTTTTACTGATTTTCTAGTTTTAATGTTGACCATTTTTATTTAATATTATATTATTGATTTATTTGTTTTTTTTATCATTTTCCCGAAATTTCTGTAGGTTTTATAGACAAAAAAAAAATTTATTTTATTTTTTTTAGAAGAAAAATCATTTTTCTATAGCGAATTTAAAATTCAAGAAATTTTACATTTTCATCGTTGTAATGCTTTTTTTGAAATCTACGCACAACCAAGTAATAATGTGGTTTATCTAATTAAATTTACACATATTATTAATTGTGTATTACAATGTGGTTAGGTTAACTGACAAGATATATCACAAGATATATATAACATGATATTCCATTTTAGTGGAGTCTTTAATTTAAATCTTCATTTATCACATATTTTGAGGAATCACAAAAATATCTCCATGTAAAGTAAATTTATGTATTTGTGTTAAATATAAATGAATTTGTAGTTCAATCATGATCAAATAATAATATGTTTTTTAAAAAAATGAAAAAGGGTTCACACAAAGTGGCACTCATTGAAAAAAATGAAATTTTTTTTTTTGTTTTTTTTTTTTTTTTTTTAATTTTTTTTTTTTTTTTTTGTTAAAAATAACAAATAAAAAATAAAAAAAAAAAATTTTGGAATTAAATGAATATGGAGACGCCAAAAAAGATTT
>JACAFY010013040.1:0-12124 GCA_015252635.1 Dictyostelium capitatum
TTAAAACCCCCCCCCCCCCCCCCCCCCACACCCACCCACCCCCCCCCCCCCCCCCCCCGGGCTAAACCCCCCCCAAAAAAAAAAAAATTAAAAAAAAAAAAAAAAAAAAAAAAAAAAAAAAAAACTACAAAACGAAGCATCTCGCCGATTATTCCATAGAATGCCAGGCATAACTCAGCAACACCAATATCATTTCGGATCAAACCATTATTTCAGGGTTTGACCAATTGAAAAGATAATTTCAAAACAATATAGAAATTTTGTTCTTTTATGCAACATTTTTTTTAAAAAAAAAATTGTTATGGGAGTTGTGAAAAATGAAAAAAATAAAAAAATGAAAAAAAAAAAAAAATCATCTTTTATTAATTAAATGGATATTGATCAAAAACATTAACATATAAATAAAATACCTGCGTGTGTACAGAACCATTATTATTGGGAGTTCTATCCCAATAGTTTCTATAGTTGTTTGTTATTTGTTGTTGTAGTTGTTTTGATAATGTTTTTTTTTTAATTTTCAATTGGTTGTTGGTTTACTTTTTTTATTAAATTTAATGTTTCTTTTAATGCCAATGTACCATTATTGTTTTTAAATATAAATTTATTATTATGAATAACTAAATCAAGATTTGGTAATGAATCGGGTACACGTTTACCATCAAGGTTATCATATGGTTTTGCTGAAAAATATTGAATATTTTTTAAGTTTTTAAAAATTGCAAAATCATCAAATCTTAAATGGATACGATAAGCTCTAATTATTATATCTTGAATATTTGGTGGTAATAACTTTAAATTGAAGTATTTTGTGAAATTTATACCAATTCTGAAATTTTTCAATGATTGAGGATATGTTTTTGGTAATGTTGAATTGAATTTACTACCAAAAAAGAGACTTGTAATACCTTCTGGAATAACAATTTCTCTTCCATCACTTCTGTTGATACAAAGTACTCTCAACCTTGGAAATCTAATTTAAATGTTTCAATAATTCCAATGAACCAATATCAATTGTTAAAAAAAATAAATTTCTATACGCTTCTAAACCAATACCACCTTCTGGGACTATGACATTTGTACGTGTTGAAAATATTATCTTTGTAACCGATTTTGGTATGTAATTAAAATTTATGTTTCTAATTGATTCACCAAATCTAATATTGAGAACACCATCTGGTATATCACCTTGATTTATAATACAATAATTATTTAGTGTCAAACATTCAGTTGTAAATGGTATTACTCTTAGTGGTAATGCTAGTGGAGTTGGTAATGCTAGTGGATTACTAAGATTTAGTATATTATCTTTGTCATTTATTAATATAACTTTTTTTAAATATGATCTATATGCAAACTCTTGTAATGATTTAACTGTAAATTTTGTATTATTCTTTCTTATTGAATTTATTAGATCAACTCTCCCATAAATTTGATCAAATAACACCTATATTGTGGTTTTGATATTAATAATAATTAGATATTTTAATTGTTAATAATCGTATTATATTATGGTTTTATATATATGTGTTGTGTGTGTGTGTGTGAATGCGGTTTATGTGTGCGTGTGAATGCGGTGTGTGTGTGTATGTGTGTGTGTGTATTAAAACATACCTTGTTTCTCCAAACTTTAAAAAACAATGTATCATTTGGCATTCTGTATACTATCCTTCTATTTACAGTTGGTGTTTTCTTTACTACTGCTGATTGACTATTATTTGTATCTATTTTTTTTGTATCTTCATTCTTTTCATTTGATTTAGAATTCATTTTATATGTATATACTATATTCTAATGATTGGTTGAAAAAAAAAAACTTGTAAAATAAAAAAATTAAAAAAAAATTAAAAAAAATTAAAAAAAAAAAAAAATAAAAAAAAATTAGTTTAGTATATAACAGTGTCAAGTATATAACCATTTAAATAAATGAGTAATAAAATATCTTGAAAGATTAGTTGTTATAGTATTTAATTTATTTATTATTTATTATTTTGTTTTATGCATTAAAATATCTTTAACACCTAATATTAAAAGAGTATGTTTTCTTTTTCTAATTAAAATAAAAATACCAATAGAAACAATTGCAATGAAAATAACACCTGCACCAACAATGATACCAGCAAGTTGTGAATTTGTTAAACCAGATGATGTTGAATTACAAATTGAATTATCATTATTGGAAGCATCATTATTATTTACCAAAACCGAGAAATCAGGATCAATTATAATTGATGATTTATAATTTGGAATATTAATACCAATAAAAGATTGTGATGTTGATGCACTATTAATTGCATTTAATGAAGAATCTAATGGAGTATTACTAATACTTTTAACAAAATAATCTACAATAGCACGTTTAATGAATCTACCATATAATGAATGATCTGAAATTTGAATTTTAATATAATTTGAATTATCACCTGATGCAGTTTCACCAAATTCTTTTACTGAACAAATATCATTTGATTTTGAAGATGATAATGATGCTTCAACTATTAATTGTAATGTATTTAAATTTGATTTAAATTTATATGATGATAATTCAATTGTATATTTAATTGATGATGGATTCATTGTTAATTGTTCATTTGCAAATGTAATATTTGTTGATTGATTAAACCATTGTATTTTAACTTTAATTGATGTTATAGTTGGTACTTGAATTCCATCAATTGAAGGTACTGTTATATTTGTATAATATTCATTTGTATTTGAATTTAATTCATTATAAATCCATTTATCAAATGTATATTCATTAACTTTATTGGAATTATAATCAAATTCTCTAATTGATACAAGGGAAATTAATGATTTATAAATATAATTTGATGTATTATTACCATTTTCAGTACCAATTGGTATTTCAGTTGATGGATTAGTAGTATTTGTATGAGGTTGTGTTATAATTAATACTTTTGAAGAACAATCATTACCAATCCATGGTGAATAACAAATACAACCATTTGATGTACAATAACCTTGATTTTGACCACCACATTTATTTGAACAAGTTTGGGGTGCATTTGTTATTACTGGTGGTGGTGGAGTATAATCAAAATCAATTGGTGTTATAATAAATTCATTAGATTCAACTGTACTTGGTTGTGGTCTTTTAATTTTAATTGTAAATGGTAATTTTGATTTCTTTATATTTCCAACTAATAAAGCAGTTTTATAAATTATAGTTGGGGTTGGTAACTGAGTAAAATCTGTATCACCATTATATTTAATAAATACATTATCATTACCAAATGATTTACCAATTATCCAAAGATCACCACCATTTGAAGTTATACTACTTGTTTCGGTAATTACCAATTTAGATATTAAACTAAGACTAGACATGAAATAATCAAAATTTAATTGTTTTAATTCTTCAGATGAATAACCAATGTAATTACCAGAATTGCTAATTAATCCATAAATACTGAATATAATATCTGATCTATAACCAAATCCAAATGGTAATTCAATTAAACATTCAAAACTTTCAGCTGTACCATTTTTTCCAACATATGTTGAATGACATTCAATTGTTTTTAAATTTTCTGCTATACTGTAAACAACTGGATATTGATATAGTTTTAATCCATTTATTTCATCTTGTGCTGTAAATTTAAATAAAATTGATTGTGAATCACCCATTGGATTCACAACTAATTCTGCACCAAATGATAATAATTTTGGTGAAGTTGGTGTAATAGTACCACTACAAGAAGTAAGTGAAATTTCAGTAACACTTGTAGCTTCACCAAGAAAACGGATTAATGGAGATCTTAAAAATGATAAATTTGATTCTGTAATTGTAAAGTATGATTTTACACCTTGAGTATCAAATAGTTGAATACTTTCAATTACATACAATTGATTGACACAAATATCTGGTATATTAACTTTGATATTATATAAACCAATATATTTGTCACCTGTTATTATATCTGCGGGAGTTAAATGGAATTTATAAATTGATGCATCCATATTACCTCTAACTACAATATCACCATAATCAAATCCATTTGCTGATGAATCAATTGTAAATTGCCAATTCACATAATTTGGTAATGTGTTACTTGCACTAGATAAAATTTCAATGAAAAATGGACCTCTAGAATCAAAATTTGAAGATTTAATATATAATTGAGCAGATTCTGGTAAATTATAATTTGTAAGTCCAGCATTATTTAAATAACTTAATGAAAATGGTAAAAATCCCTGAATTGTATTTGCTGGTACTTTAAATTCAATTTGATACATTTTTAAATCATTATTGAATTTTGAAAAAAATGTATTTCTACTATTAAAATCACCACCAACTCCAACATCAAATGAAACTGGATCCAATAAAGTCAAAATAATATTTGGTATTGTTGATCTATCAATATCTTGAGGAAAATTAAAATATAATATATTTGCAACAGATTTATTTGTAACATCAATTTCACTATATAAAAATGAAACATCTTGAATTGAGAATAAATTAATTTCACCTTTAAATTTATAATAATAAACATGTTAATATTATATTTGTTACTATTTTCGATATTTTAAAAATAAAAGTAATATATTACTTACTTTTTGGAATAGTATATTGTAATGGGGGTGAAATTGAATAATAACTGTTTAATGGGTACTGTTTAGTTCTACCATATATATCACCAATTATAATTAATGGAGATGTTAGCCTTAAATCAACTTTAATTTCAAAAGTTGAAAAAGAACCCAATGTTATTGCATCGTATCCATATGAAAAAAGAATTGACTGAATTTGAATAAATGAAAATGAAGATAACCCATTTAATCTAATTCTATATAAATAATATTGATCATATAATGGTATTATTTCCAATGATTGTATAATTGTTTCTTCTGGTAAATTAATTTCAACATTCGGTGTCATGCTAAAATAGTCACTTCTATAACTTGAACCAAATGTAAATGCTTCTACATTTTTATAATTTGTTGGTCTCATTGAAAATGATGCTTTACAAGTGAATGCTTGATTATTACCATATAAACAAAATGGTGAACTAATTTGAGTATGTGAATTAAAAAGTTCATAATAATACGGAAAAAAATCATATGAATCTAAACTATTAAAATTGATTGTAAACATTATTAAATAGCCTAATGGAGTTGCTGAATAATCCAGACTACCTTTAATTAAAATATTTGGTACTTTTCCTATAGTTTTAAATTAATGAAAACAAAAACATTATTAATATTCATATCATTCAGTGTTATATAATTTTATATAAGATTTATAAAATGTACATACCTTTAATTATAATTGATGCATTTGCAAAATTAACTAAATCACTACCATATTGTGAAAATGCTGATATTTTTGTTGGTGTTACATCATCAGCACTACTAATAATTCTACCATAATATGTAATACCTGAACTATCACCATAAATTGGATATGAAAATGAATCTGAATGTTGTATGCTTATTCCTGAGAATGGATTGTAATCTGAATTTTTAGTTTTAATCGAAAAATATGCTGAACATCCATAACAATTTTCAACCATTGATTCTTGAGATGGTATTATTGTCAGTGTATTTGCTGAATTATTACTAGTTGGATTTATTGCTGGTAAAATTGAAAATACTTGTGATTTAAAACTACCAATTGCAGCAATGTATTTATAAATTTTATTAAATTGAGATAACCCATTTAAATTTGCAACTTTAAATATATTTCCTTTACCAGGTTCACTTTGATAAAGTGAAAAACTTCCATCTGGTCCACTAAATGCTAAATTTTTCATTTTATATTTTAAACCTAAAACTTCAAAATGACTAAATGGAAAATTTGAATTTACTATTGTTTTTGGTATATTTGATAATTCTGTATATACAATTTTGAAACCTGGTACGTTTGTATCAATACCTATATATAAGAAGTAGTACTATTATGTTAATATATTAAGAGAATATTAAATTCAAATATTAAAATAAATGTTTATTTGTACTTACTTTCACATCTATATTGTATAGTTATTGTTTCTGTTTGTATATTTTTATTTGCTACAACATCTAATGAGTATGTAGTTCCTATTGGTTGATTCATTTCTACACTAAAAAGTATACCTGAGGCATTTTTTAAAAGTTCTGTCTTTGTTCCAAAACTTGGAATAATTGAAATATCACCAACTGAATTTGTAATATCAACTGCTGTGAAAAAAAATTTAAAGTTACATATATCTGAATTTGATTGAACAGGATATTGATTATATGAATCTGGACTTGATATATCTGAAAGAATAATTGTTTGACAATTTACATTTATAATTAATAATGTACATATTAATAAATAAATAAATAATGCCATTATAAATGTGACACCCTTTTATTTATTATTAAATTCGCTATAAAAAAAGTGATTCACTTTAAAATAAAAAAAAAGATATTTTTTACTTTTAGTTTTTTGCTTTTTATTTTTCTACAATAAAAATAAAATAATCATAATAATTATTTGGAAAAAAATTAGATATTTTAAAGATATTTATTTGTATTCATTCAACAACATTAATAGAAATTTTTGAATTTAATTAAATATATTTATATATAAGTTGCAACAAATATATAAAATAGTTCCTCCTTATTTTTTTGTGTATAATTTCGATAATTTTTAATTAAAAAAGATTTACTACCAAGATTTTTAGGATATTTCCAAAAAAAAACTGATATTTACAAAATAATCAATTTATGATGATGTAAAAAAATAAATAAAATTAATAATTATTTATTGAAAAGTTGATATTTCCCAAATTTAATAAAGCTCGGAAAAAGAACAAATAGAATATAGAGCCACTCATTTTTAAAAGAAAATCAAAAAAGAGGAAATATGATGTCATTAAATATATTTGGTATTTAAATAATTAATTTTTTTATTAATCAATTATTAAAAATCAACAATTACAATTTTAAATAATAACAAATAATAATAACTAATAATAATAATAACAAATAATTAAAAACAACAAAAATGATCAAATTAATTTTATCAATTTTAATTTTAATTGTAGCAGTTAAAGCTCAATCACCACCACAAATTCCAATTGGTTATTTCTCTCGTTTTTCAGGTTGGCAATGTTCTGCACCAATTAATACCTATATCTATACAGATGATAATGGATATCAAATATTTAATGTTGATTTAAATAGAATGAATATTGGAAATGTAACAATGGGTACTGGAAATTCATTTTCAGGAATGGGTTATCTTTATTCAAATAACGTATTTTCAGAATTAACTCCAGTTACAGGTATTGTATTATTAAAATAAACTTAAACTTTAATTATAATAAATAAAATAATTATTAACAAAGTAATCTTCTTTTTATAATTATTAGGTAATCTCACAAGTATGTTCTATTTTGATGCCACATATGCACCAACTTCAAATTTCCCAGGTGCTATTGATACATATGTTATGCAATCATGTTCATCAAAACAAATTGAATTCTCACATAAATAAAAACAAACTCTTATCATGAATATTCATGTTACTGGGTATTAAATTTGTGTTTAAATACAAATTTCAAAATAAATTATTTTGTGTTAAATATTTAACCTGGTAAATAAATATATATTTATTTGTTATTTATATTCATTTAAAGAACAATAGCATACAAGAACCAGATACAAATTTCCCCAGTGGAAAAGATATCTATTTTTTTTTGTTTTGTTTAAATTTTGTTTTACTAATTTAATTTTTATCACAAACAATTTTAATCACAATAATATATATATATAATACAAATAATAAAATATTTTTTTAGAAAGAATGATATATTACAACCAACAACAACACAGGCGTGTGTGTATGGTAGTAAAGTTGTTATTGTTTATTGATCAATGTAATATATTGATGGTTGGTTGAATATATATTTTCTCTAAAATCCTAATGATGATGATAATTTCCAGTTATAATCAAATGCAATTCTCTTTCTAATTTCATTCCAAAGGAATAAACAAGCTATCATTGGTAATGGATATAACCAACATAAACCTGGAACATTATCAGATTCAATAATTGTATGAATGAATGGTGTCTAAATGATAATGATTATAATATGATTAAATTAAAATTAGTAAATTATTCTTTTGAAATACACTAATATTATTAATACTACTACTACTTACATAAATTACGAAACAACAAATACCAGCTTCAATAACTAAACCAACATTAACGTACATGTTTCTCATACCATGTTTCCATAATGGAGCACATCTAGTTTTGTTTGTAATGAGATTAAAGAATTGACACATAACCAAAGTCATAAAGTATGCAGTTTGAGCTTTTCTTAATGATTCAACTTGATACTTTGAATCATAAAAATCTTTTTCACCTGGACCATATACCCAATTTTTACAACCATCAAAGAAATAATCATTTGTAGTACCTGGAAGTGTATGTGGTGCAAATCCACGTTGTGACATTACCAAAAAGAAATTCATAAATGAAATGATTGCTTCAATTGGACCAGCTTGAATGTATGAATATGATAATAAATTTGTAGTTACTAAATGATCTTTACCGAGTACACGTGGTTTTCTTTCCATAATACCTGGTTCAGCAGTTTCATATGCCAATGAAATTGCAGGTGCCATTTCAGTACCAAGATCAATACAAAGAATTAAAAATGATGTAATAGCTAATGGAATACCAGCAATAATATTTAAAAGGAATGGTGCAACTTCTGGTACAGCATGTGATAATGTATATGCAATTGATTTCTTTAAATTATCAAAAATGATACGACCTTCTTCAATACCAGCAACAATTGATGCAAAATTATCATCCAATAAAATGACATCAGCTGTTTCTTTTGCAACATCACTACCTACTATACCCATTGCAACACCAATATCAGCTTTCTTTAATGCAGGAGAATCATTTACACCATCACCAGTTACAGCAACAACTTCTTTTCTTCTTTGTGCATTTTCAACGATTTGTGATTTTTGTTGAGGTGATGTACGAGCAAATACAATTTCACTTTTTGATAATACTCTATCCCAATCTTTTTCAGTTAATTCTCTAATTTGACCACCATTTAAAACAACAGCTTTAACTTCAGAATCATCAACTTCACTTAATGGTATACCACGTTCCAATGCAATATCTTCAGCTGTTGGTGATGAAATGATACCAACTTTTTTAGCGATTGCTTTTGCAGTGATTGGATGATCACCAGTAACCATAATAACTTTAATACCAGCAGTTTTACATTGATGTACAGCAAATGGTACATTTTCTCTTGGTGGATCCAATAATGAACATAAACCAACAAATGTTAATCCAGTCATTGGGAAATTCAATGTTTGAGCATCATACATATCATTTGGTACAGTATTTTCATTATCCAATGTTAATTGAGCAAAACCTAAACATCTTTCACCCATTGAACCTAATGCTTCATATGCTTTAATGAAATCAGAGTTAACCTTTTCATCGATATCCAATTCTTTACCATGAATCATAATTTTTGAACATTTTTCAAATATGATTTCTGGTGCACCTTTCATATAGAGAATTCTAGCAGTGGAATTTGGATCCTTTGAAAATTTGTGAATTGATAATTGCCATTTATTTGTTGAATTGAATGGAATTTCAAATACTTTTTGATTGGCAGCACGAGTAACATCAATATCTTCAATTTTATGACAAAGTCTAAGAATGGCACTTTCTGAAGCATCACCAAGAATCAAACGATTTTCAATTGGTCTATCCATATTACCTTCGAGAAGTTTATCAAAATCTGCACGATTACAACAACCACCAACTTTTAATAAAGCAGCACATGTTGCAGTTTCACGATCAAATAATGCTCTATCAATGGTACCACCATTTTCAATTGCTCTAACAATTGTATTATCATACCACATATGTGAAACAGTCATACGATTTTGAGTTAATGTACCAGTTTTATCAGAAGCAATCAATGTAATTGAACCAAGTGTTTCAATGGATTCTAATTTTTTACTGTAAACATTTCTTCTTGATAAACGACGTGCTGTTACAGTTAAACATGCAGTAATAGTTGATGGTAAACCTTCTGGAACATTTGCAACAATTAAACCTAAAACATTAATTAAATTTTGAATTGGATCAATACCAACAGCAAAACCAATAGCAAAAAATAATAAACCCATTGTAACACCAAGAATTGTAATGAAATGAACGAATCTTTTGGTTTCTATTTGTAATGTAGTTTCTGTTTGTTCAGTGTTTGATGCTAAATCTGCGATTTTACCAATTAATGTGTTTGGACCAGTTCTAATTACTACACCTCTTGCAGAACCATCCATAACTAATGTACCACAAAAAGCAAGATTATGAGTTTCCAATGGATTATCATCAGTACATGTTACAGTACATGATTGAGCATCACTTTCACCAGTTAATGATGAATTATCAACTTTCATACCATTACATGTGATAACTCTAATATCAGCTGGAACTTTATCACCTGCTTGAACAACTACAATATCACCAATTACAATTTCTTCAACTTTAACTTTTGTTTCAGATCCATCACGAATTACACGACATGATTGTGGTAATAGATTCTTAAATGATTTCATAATGTTACCAGTTTGACGTTCTTGTGAAAATGTTAACAAACATGTGAAAATTACAATTGCAAAAAGTACACATGCCAAGTATAAATTAACACGTTGTGATGTATCTAAACCATATGCTAAGAAACATAATGCACCTGCAACTTCCAATAGAATCATAAAGAAATTTGTAAAACATTTACCCAATTGAATATACCATGGTACTTCCTTTGGTGGTTTTAATATATTCTTTCCGTATTTAATCAAGTATTCACCTGCTAACGATTGTGTTAAACCATTTGATTGTGATGGATCAACTGGATTGATATGTGTTGATAATTTCTCTGATAATTGTTCCAATGTTAATTCATGTTCATTTACATCGTATTCACTTGCTTTTTGTTTTGCTGCTGCAGATGCTTTATTTTTTTTAGTTGATGCTCCAGTATCGTTTGATGAATCACTAGTTGGTGTAACTGCACTACCATCACTTCCAATTGGTTTCATTTCAACTGAACTTGGCGTTAATTGTTCATTCTTTGTTAATGGTATTGTTACATCTGCACCACCTTGAATAATAGCGTTATTTGTGGCAGTGGTGGTGGTAGTGGTAGTGGTAGTAGTTGGTGGAGGTTGACTAAATATATCTCTGACATTTGTATATTGATCCAATGCAGCGTATTTACTATTTGCTTGAGTTGTTTTTGAATGAAATGTAGTTGTTGAAGATTGAATTGTTGATAAATATTGTGTTGGTGATCCAGAATCTGGTCTATTTGCACGCTTTTCACCAATTTGATGTTTAATTTCATGATAGATTTGTGGAATCTCTTTGGATGTACCAAATATATCAATTGATAATTTTGGATATGCACCTTCTCTTACATCTTTTCTATCAAATGCTTGAAATGTGTAAGCATTATGATGTTGAACTCCTGTTCCAGTAACTGCACCTGATGTTGATGTTGAATTTGTTACTTTATTCATTGGATGTGCTTCTAAATTTTGAAATGATAATCTTCTTTTGATTCCTTCTTGTTCTTTACTTTCATCTAATGATTTATTTAAATTATCATGATTATTATTATTATTATTATTATTGTTATTATTATTAATATTATTATTATTATTATTATTTTCTTCCATTTTTGTAGTGTTATATTTTTTTTGTATGTTATTAAACCTAAAATTAGAAATTATTTATTAATATAAAAAACTACATAATAATGTATAGATAATGAATATATAATAATGATATTATGAGAGCTGATTTTGTGTTGTGTTTTATTTTTTTTTTTTATTAGACACATATAAAAACTCACACACCGATAAAATTTTAAAAATTTAAATACATATAAAAAATTAATTATTGATAGACGACAAATAATAATATATATATATATTCTATAATATTATTTATCTATTTATGATGTGTTTTATTATATGTGAGAATAGTTATAAAAAAAAAAAAAAAAAAAAAAAAAAAAAAAAAAAAAAAAAAAAAAATAAAAAAAAAAAAAATATAATAAAATTAAAAAAAAAAAAACCA
>JACAFY010013050.1:0-21408 GCA_015252635.1 Dictyostelium capitatum
ATTATGAGTTACGACAGCATTGTTTTTTTTTTATTATTTTTTTTTTTTTTTTTTTTTTTTTTTTTTTTTTAATTTTTTTTTTTTTTTTTTTTTTTTTTTTATTTTTTTTTTTTTTTTTTCAATTTTATACAATATTTATTTATATATTTATAAAAGTTTTTATTTTAATTTTCCAATAACTTTCTTTTCAAATAAATTTTATTTTTATAAATTTCGAAATTTTATTTTTTTTTTCTCTTCATTGTTTGTTTTTTTTTATTAAAATTATTTATCACCATTATTTATTTACCATTATTTATTTGTCAGATCATTTTAAAAAACAAGAGTGGTTATGATTTCACATACAACTGGTACAATAAATTTATTTGAAAAGCAGTATGATGAATGTATAGATTTGATATTATTAGTTAATGGAACAACAATCGATCAAAACAACAATAACAATTATCAACCACCACCACATAAATTTATATTATCAACACCACCTCCACCTCCTTCATCACCTAATGTTAATTCAGCAAGTTTAAACTATAAAAAAGACTGTAATTTTATTGATTTAGCTGGTTTAGATAGAAAGTTTTTTGGTCAAGATATAAGTGGTGATGAAAATGACATTCACGATGACAACAATGTAAATAGTAGTAATAATAATAATAATAACAATAATAATATAAAACAAAAAAAGATAAACAAAAAATGTGTAAAAAAAGATGTAAGTTGGATGTCATTGTTACTCTTTAGTTTTGTATTGCAACAAACACTTTATATTAACTTTGCGCTTATATTTACAGAGATTAAATCATTTTAAAAGACAAAATTCAAAAAAATTTATTAATTTTAATACAATATTAGTATCAACAGCAAATGTATTACCTTTAAATGAATGAAATAATAACAATAATATATATGTAGCGGCGGCGATAGTAATTTTTGTAACAATGTTTAAATAAATAGAAATAGTTTAATCTTTTTTTTTTATATATCAAAAATATAATTCTTTTTAATATTATTACTTACTGCATATTTATATGGAGTTTATTAGTAGTATACATATAATATTCATGATATCCATTAATTTGTTTTTTTAATAAAAATATAAATTTCTATTTTTATTTATTTAGAATTTAGTGTCTGGTCTGTTTCTGATATATTCAGCAACTCCTGCATTGGCTTCAAAGTATTTCTTTAATTCTTCAAGATGTGGATATTTTGTAGCATTTACAAGTTCACTGAAACCTCTGAATTGAATGTAATCATATGTTACATAGGCATAAATATCAGCAATTGTATAGTTATCACCAACTAAATATTTACTTTCTTTTAATTTTTTATCAAAACTACCAAATATTGTGTTAAATTTTTGTTCATTTTTTTCTTTCTGTATAGTGGTGGAGAGTAGTATTAGTATTATTATTAAAGGAAAAAGATCTTTTATCATCAATAATATGTAACACATACATCTTGAGTTGGACTATTTAATAATGTGAATAAATCTGAATGAATTGTAGTGATAATTGAATCAACTAATGCTTTTTCTTCAATGGTTTTACCATTAAAGTTATATTTTTCTGCAACATAACGAGCAATTGATTGTGATTGTGGTAATACAAAGCCTTCAAATTCAAAAAGTGGAACTTGACCATATGGAAGTTTTTTACGAATTTCATCGGTAATTTCATCAATTGTAAAATTATTATATTTAACACCTAAATATGATAAAGCAACACGTGTAAATTGACCGAAACCTCTACCTAATAGTAACAACAGAAGAGAATATTAGTTAAATGATCATCCATATTAATGATATTAATAATATTAGTCACACAAGGTATTTTACCTTTGAAATAAGTGAAAGTTGGGAGTGATGGATCAATAGTAATAGCTGACATTTTGAATATATTTATTTATTTAGTGTAATATTTATTTAATTAATATTTTGTTTTGTTTGTTTGTTTGTTTTTGAGATGATAATTAAAATATTAAATTTTTTTGTATTTATATTAAATTTCAAAATATCTAAATTTCAATTTTTGGTGACAAATTATTATTCGCGTTGATTATCAAAATTTATAAAAATTAAAACTTCTTCGAAGAACACCATTCTTTTTTTTAATTTATAAAAATAAATTATTATGTGTCATGTGGGGTTGTAAAAAATTATTTTTATATTGTAAAAAAATAATATCTATTTTTATTTTTATTTTGTGAAAATTAATATGTATCTCTTAAAGAAGTGAATGAAAATTCAGGTAAAATATTTGAATTAAATTCTTGTGGGTAATATGAAATTGTTTTTGGACGGTGTTTGAATAAATTGAAACCATTATCAGAGTAATAACCACTTGAATAATTTGAACATTGAATCCAAACAAATAAAGCCAATTCAGTTGATTCAATTGTAAATTCAAAACATTTGTTCTCTAGATTTACAAATATACAATTATTATTAACTTTAGCATGAGCAATACGTTTATTTGAATCCCTAAGTGATATAACTTCATCTTCAACAACACTTGTAATACCACTACCATTATTATTTATTGAATAATGAACTTTTGATTGTTTTAAATTTAATTTTTTAAATTCCAATGGATAAAATGTATTTGAGATATCATTGTAATTTTCAGTTAAAAATTTTGAAACCATTGTTTGATTTGAAGATTTCATTGCATTTACTGAACAATCTAAAAAGCATGTTACAATGTAATTATTTGGTGATAATGGTAATGAACCAAATAATTTATCTCTTGAAGTTGATAAAACACGTTTACTAAATTGATGTTTATCAGAGAGTACAACAGATACAATGGTTTCAATTGTATTTACCACTCTAGATGTATTTAAATCCCAAACTTGTACCAATAATTTTGATTGAAGATAAATATTTTCCAAACCATCATAATCATGAGTTAACCAAACTTCAAGTAAATTTGGTTCTTCTAAATTCTCTGCAAATGAAAGGAGAATTGGTTGATAAAATTTCTTTGCAAAGTAGTGTAATGGTTTCCAATTTCCATTGAATTCAATACCACTCCACGAAGGACCACACCAAATATCATTTAATTGCCAATATAATGTACCCATACAAAATGGTTTTAAACGACGCCAATGTTCACAACCAGTTTTAATTGAAATTGCTTGAAGTATTTGACTAGTGTAACAAAGATATTCAAAATCCAATGGTACACGAAAATGTATTGCAATATGTTTCAATATACCAATATTACCTGGTGTTGGTGATCTTTGACGACCTTCCATCTCTGGTGATGTAATATTCAATTGATCAGGTGATGATAATACTTTTTTCAATTCTGAAAAACTTGGTAACGATTGAAATCCAAATTCCGATAAGAAACGGCCTTTTGATTTCAAATATTGAGTGAATGGCATATCTGAATGCCAAACTGCCCAATAATGAGTATCACCACGTGTACAATCATTTGGATCACCCCATTCTCCTACTCCATTTGATGGTGAACTAGTCCAAAAGAATGAATCTGGTAATTGTTTTGCCAATATTTTCATTATAACTTCAATGTATAAACGATTGAAATCAACAGTATAACGTTGTGGATTCTCTTTAATTGGTTCCCATAATTTCTCAACAATTGCTTGTTCACTTTCATTACTACCACACCATAATACAATAGATGGATGTGAACCAATTCTAACGATTTGACATTTGATCTCTTTTTTAACATTTTTTAAAAAATCTTTATTTGTTGGATACAATGCACAACCAAACATTAAATCTTGCCATAACATTATACCAAAACGATTACAAAGATCATAGAAATAATCATCTTCATAAATACCACCACCCCATACTCTAAGACAATTCATATTTGCCATTTTTGCACTTGACAATAGATAATGGTATTTCTCTTTGGTTATTCTTGTTAAGAAATGATCTGCTGGTATCCAATCTGCACCTTTTGCAAATATTGCTACACCATTAACTACAATTTGAAATTTATTACCATTCATATCTTTTGATGTATCTACTTTTGCTGTACGTAATCCAATTGTTTTTTTAATTTGATAATTATCTGGCATCGATATAATTACATCATAAAGATGTTGTTCACCATGTCCAAGTGGCCACCATAGTTTTGCATCATTAATTGTAATTGTAAATGTATATTTACTATTTGATAATAATTGACTTGAATTTACTATAAATTGTTTTTCAATTGGTTTTGATGTTGTTGTTGTTGTTCTTGGTGATGATGGTGATGAATTAATTGATAATGTGTGGTGATGATGTTGTTGATCTAATGGTGATGAATTACTGTTTCCACCACTACCACTACCATACACATGTGAAACTAAAACATTAATTGGTATATCTGTATCTGTTTTAAATGAACAAACTGAACTTGTATAAAATTTCACTGTGACTTCCAATTCAACCACATGATTAATTGGATTATTTTTATGGTTTTGTCTGAATGAAACTTGTTTAATCAATGGAATTGAGTAAAACTCGAGATAAAGTGGTAAATAAATCCCCATTGGACAAAAACAACAACCCCAATCCCATGAGAAATGGCATGCACATTTACGAATAAAGTTACGATGATGAATACCATTTGGATATTCCCATTCTGGTACTGGATATTGATATGCTTTTGCTGCATCTTTTGCATACTTTGATGGTGAATAAATAATTATTTCAATTGTATTTGTAATTTCTTCATCTTCATTAACCACTACTGATGTTGATAATGATGCTGCTGATGATAACCCTAAATATTCTTCTCCATTTAATGATGATACTGCAGTTACTGATGATGATGATGAAGTTGATGATTCTGATGGTGATACTGGCGATGATGAGACTAATAATTTCTTTACATCTTTGAATCTATAAACACGAAACATATTTTCAACTTTTTGATCCAATTTAATACCATTAATAAATACATCAGCTACAGTATCAATACCTTCACATACCAAATCAATGTTTACACATTGATCCAATTCTTTTTTAGTTACTTTAAACTCTCTTGAATATTTCCAATCACTATCAGGTATCCATCTATATTCCAATTCTTTTTCACCGATATATAAATCTGGTATTAATCCATGTTTGAATAAATCCATGTGTACTTCACCTGGTACAGTTACATCTAATGATGTTTCATCTCTTAATTCTTTAATTGGTATTTCTCCTTTTTTATCTGCAACTGTATCTGATTTGAAGTTTAATAATTGTAATTTCCAATTTCCTGTTAATAACTTTTTTGAAAAATTCATTTTTATTATATATAACAGTTATTTAATTAATGTGAGTGATGAAAAAAAAAAAAAAATTTTAATTAATTTTTTTGATGTGACACGAGAATTTTTAGCCGATAAAAAATTTAAAATTATTTAAATAAGTCATCGAAATTATTCACAAACACTAAATTTATACCTTGTGGTTTGATGTGTTTGTGTTATGCTACTCTTCATTGCCAATAATAATAATAATAATAATAATAATAATAATAATAATAATAATAATAATAATAATAATTATAATCACCTCCAATAGTTATGGCTTTGATTGGCTGGACAGTAAGTGTCTTTATTTTATAAACAATCAACAATATAAATGAAATAATTAATAAAATAACCTTTTTGTTGATTTAATCCAATATAATTGTTTATGTAATTAACAAAATAATAATTTGTTGTCTGACCACAAATAATAAATATTATTTGTCTTTCCATCAGATTTTAAATATTAGTGTTAGAATGCACAAAAAAAAAAATAGAATATTTTGTGAAAAAAAATGACGATATTGCTTTGAAAAATAATTGAATTCATATAATCACATCATTCTTTATCCAAAAAACGAATCACCGTCAGATATTTATCAACAATTGATTTTTTTTTAATTTTTTTCAATTTATTATTTTTCTGAGCGATAGGGTTTTTTTCTTTTTTTTCTTTTTTATTTTTGATATCATTTCATATTAGTCATCATCGCTTGGATACCAACACACAAATAAAATATAAAATGGCACCATCAAATCAACTTGTTGAATATAAAACTTTTAAAGAATTTTACCCATATTATTTAACTGAACATACAAACCAAACAAACAGAAGATTACACTTCATCGGTACAACTTTAGCTTTCTTAACAATCGCATATGCTTTATTAACTGGTCAATTCAAATATTTATTATTGGCATTAGTATTCGGGTAATTATTATTGTATTGAAAAAAAAAAAAAACACAAATTTTTAAAACATTACATAAAACTAACATCATTATTAAACTTCACCTCCAATCACCTCCAATCACCTCAAATAGTTATGGCTTTGCTTGGGCTGGCCAGTAAGTGTCTTTATTTTATAAACAATCAATGAATTTGCCAGATACTAACTCTTTTTCTTTTGTCTTCGAAAAAAAAAAAAAAAAAAAAAAAAAAAAAAAAAAAAAAAAAAAAAAATTAAAAAAAAAAAATAAAAAAAAAAAAAAAAAAAAAAAAAAAAAAAAAAAAAAAAAAAAAAAAAAAAACGGAATACAGTTATGTGATTGGTTTATCAAATTGGAGTATTAAAGTCACAACATAGCACCATTCCATTTTATACATATTGAACAAATATTATTATTTGAAATTAATAAGATATTTTTATGATCATTAACGAAAAACATCAATCAAAAAAAAAAAAAAAAAAAAAAAAAAAAAATATTAATAAAAAAATTTTTTATATATTTTAAAAAAAAAAAAACCAAATATAAAAAAATATTATTAATTCAAATAAAAAACAATATTAAAAAAACAAAACCCCACACCCACAAAAAAAAAAAAAAAAAAAAAAAAAAAAAAAAGAATTTATTAAAATAAAATTTTTTTTTTATTTTTTTTTATTTTGATAAGTAAACTAATCGGAATATACAAATAAATATATATAAAACAAAATGGGTGGAGGTAATGTATTTTCTTAAATACATTTATTATTTACATAAATGTCATTTAATTTAATATATACTAATTTATTGTTATATATATTTTTTTACATATTTAAATATTAAAGCAAATGGAAAATTATCAAAATCTGAAATGAAAGATTTAATGCAAAAAACAAAATACACAACAGAGGATGTTGATCAATTACACAAGGATTTTCAAGAAGCAGCCAAATCTGATGGAAAATCAGGTTTTTCATATGATGAATTTGCTAAATTCTTTAAAGTTCGTTTTAGAGATTGGACACCAGAAGCAATGAAACAAATGTTTAAATGTTTTGATAGTGATGGTGTATGTTGTTTTATATGTAAAATATTATCATTATTGTTGGTTTTAGCCTATTTACTAATATTTTTACATTTAATAATTCAATACAGAATGGTATTTTAGATTTTAAAGAATTTACAACAGCATTATACGTTATGACAAAATGTCCAGTTAAAGAAAAGTTGGGTTATATTTTCGATATTTTTGATGATGATAAAAGTGGTTATCTTTCATCAAATGAAATTGTAAATCTTATTTCAAATGCAGTTTCATGTGGTAATGCAATGGGAATGGGTTATGATAATTCAATGGATTATGCAAACGAAGTCCTTTCATTCTCAAAAATGGCAGATTCAAGTAAAGGAATGTCAAAAAAAGAATTTATTGATTCTGCTTCAGTCTCTGATAAATTTTGTCGTATGATTTGTTTCTATGATTCAGTTGGTAATTTATTATATTAAAAAAAAAACAACAAATAAATAATTAAATATTTTAAAAATCCATGTTTTAATTTATTCACACCAATTCATTATAATGAATAAATCAATTTATTATTTAATTAAAATATGTCCAAACTTTAGTAATAGAAACAAATTATGCCCTATTAAATTGTTATTACAAATGGTTATTCAAATATATTAAATTAATTACCAATAATAATAAATTCTGTAATAATCGGAATTTATAATCAAATTATTAATTTTTAAATGATCATAAACTTTTAATTTGTCTATTTTAATAATATTTAGAATTATCTTTTTTAATAATATCTTTATATTTATTTAATTTAAACTTTATTTTTATTTTGAATAGGTGGCGACGGTGAACGTGATACTATCATGATGATATTTGCAAAGTTGATTGAAGAATTTAATCTAATGATGTTGGTATAACAGTTTTTGTTAATTTTTTTAATTTTTCAATATAAAAAGTGCCACCACAATCGGTAAATTTTTTTAAATTGGTTTCATCCTTTGAAATATCATAAAATGGGTTCCAATTTTCTATAAACACTCCAGAGTGAGTGTCTTTTATTTCAATTCTTAAATTTTCTAAATTGTGATTGTCCAAACCTTCATATATTTTATAAAGGTTATCTAATAATTTAAATAAAAAATAGTAATCTCTTGTTACAATTTGAAAGGTTTTTAATGAAATATGGTTACCACCTTGAAAATTCAATACATCTTCTAGAATTTTATTTGACATTGAAAAGAATTCAATTGAAAACAACTCTAATGATACACTGTATTGTATTAAAAGACTAGTTACAAATGTTATATAACTTCTATTCGATGTTTGAGAGTAATCACCAAAAAAATTTACATATAAATTCTTTAATGATGGGATTTTTAATGGCGGAAAAACGAAATAACCTTTAGTCATAAGATCTTTGTCAACCTTTCTATCTTCACAATCACTATAACCATCATCCCAACCACATCTAAAATGAAGATCAAATAAAAATCCATCACAATTATAATGAAATGTTTCAACTCTTGAGAATAGAGATTGTAATTTTTCATCGCTGATATCATATGGAATTTTAATAATTGAATCATAATCAAAAAATAATGGTGGATCTTGAAATAAATTAAATTGACCAATACCAAAATTAATTGATGAATTATTCCATTCATAATAATTTAAACGTATAATATTTGAAATAATCCTGAGAAATTGTTTTGAAACCAACGCTAAATTTCTTAATGTTGTTGTAGTGTCAATAAAATTAATTTCTATATGAGAAGTAATTTTAAATTGAATTGCTCGAAATAAAATTTCCTTTAAAATGATATCTGATAATTTACAATGGTAATTTGTTGCAGTGGCTGATGATAATTCAGTTGATAAAGATGATAATTCGTTGTTATTTTTTTTTTCCAATGCTAATTTTTCTTCTATTCTTTTTCTTCCCAACATGGAAGCACTACTCTCTCTATATACCAAATCTTTTTTTAATATATCAATGTTATCGTAATCATAACCAAATCGATCAAAATATTGTCCAATTTCACTTGGCATACCATACATTTGATTTTGGTGTAATTGTAGTAATTTTATATATTCTTTATTTTGACTATTTTCAAAATCACCAACATTATTTTCATATTTTATGACTATTGAAATAAATGGATAGTATTCATTTTGTTTCTTAGTTTCATTACTTGATTCTTCTTTTTCTTTTTGAAATTTAAAATTCAATAAAAAAAGTGGAAATTTCTTATTGCTACCATACCAATGTTTAGTCTATATAAATTTAGTAGTAGGGTATTAGTTGATGTTTTGTATGTTTGAATGCATAGTAGTAGTGTAAATATGTGTTACTTTTCTATTAAAAAGAATTAATTCATTATTATCATTTAATAGAAATAAATATCTATTATCATTGTTATTAACGAAAATGGATGAATTAAGTATTGTTAATCTTTCTTTTAATTGCTCTAAATTTGACTTATAAAGTTCTCTAAACTGATTGTGTGTGAGTGTGGAAATATAATTATGTTAATATTATTTTTTATAATTTGTTTATTATATAACGATACTTACTTTATTATTATTTTTTATAATAATTTCATTATAACCTTTATATACAATTTTATATGAATAAAATGTAAATACATTACAAATTTCACTAGCTACATCTTGATTTTCATCATAGAATACATTTGAAATGAGCATGGCATAATAATCAATATTTATATAGTTTGCCAACATTGAAATAAGTGTACCATTTAATTTCTTTATTTGGTTCACTTTTGATAAAGGAATTAATCTTGATGGAATTACATTTGGAGAAGCAAAATTCTTGTATATATTAATTAAATCTTCTATTAATAATACTCTATTTGATATTGTAATCCAATCTTTAATAATTCTTGGTCTTTTTAGATCACTTTCATTAGTAAATATTGTTCTGCTCATTCTTTTTATGTGGAATAGCAAAAATAATCAATAAAAAATTAAAAAAAAAAAAATATGAGCCAACCTAAAATTACTTCCGTTTGTTTTTCTTGTTCTTCAGTACCAAGGATTTGAATTGTAAATCTAATGATTCATTTATTGAGTATTCTGACCATTTGAAAAATCAAATTATAATAAATCTGGTAATTCAATTGTGGTTTCTTACAACATTACCACAAAGTGGTAAATCAAAACCAAGTGAAGCACCAAAACATTCAGATTCTTCATTAAATTTATGTTATTTAACACTAACAATGGTTTTCACATTGATTGTTTTAATATTACAATAATGTTTGAATAACAAAACTCATATTTTCATTTTTTTTAATTCCTTTTAATAACTTTTTTTCTTTATTTATCTTTATAAAAAAACAAATGTTTTGAAATAAACTAAAAAAGTTGGATATACAACATACTTTTTATTATCTGATGTTTTTAAAAATAATGGTTTTAATAATTGTGTATTACCAATTTTAATATTTTACGAAATAGTTGTAAGAAATTAAGTTATAAAAAAGGATTTTATTAAATGAAATTAAATTTAAAATTGAACGTTTTGGTAGTTAGAGATGTCCTTTTATCTATAAAATTAATAAATTTTTATTTTTGTAATTGGATTTAAAAAAAATAAATCCACAATCCTCTGATCCACAATCCATTAATCCACTAATCCACAATCCCCAACCACCCTACCGCCCACAATCCACCAATCCACAATCCTCAATCCTCAACCACCCTACCACCCACTTTATCTTTTACAATCCACAATCCTCAATCCTCAATCCTCAACCACCCTACCACCCACTAAACCTTATATATGTCCAAATTATATATCCAAATTATATAAATCCTCTAATCCACATCCTCAACCACCCACCCTCCCAATGAAAAATATAAATTTTGACCTTTTATTAAAGCATTATATTTCAATACGTTATAATTATGGGAGATGGTTTTTAATTGTTGAATTTTCCAAAATCGGAAAATTTATAAAAAATTTAAATTAAAATTTAAAAATTAAAATTGATATCACACAAATATAAAGAGTTGATATTAATATCAATTTTCTATTTAATTAATAATTTATTTATATTTAATTAATTTACTATTTATTTATTTATATTTTATTTTTTTGACAAAATATGATTTGATCTCCATTTATATTTGAGTTACAATTTTGAGCAATTCTAATTGTTTTACAATTTTCTTTGTCAATGCATGTTTCAAAACCGGGTCTATTTTTTGAACATACATAAGTTGAGGTGTAATTACTATTTGATGAATCTGTAATTGTTAATCCATTTGAATATGTTATTGAATATAATAAATTTTCATTTACGCAATTACCATTAACATTAATTGGATATTGATTATAAACAATTGAATTTGTTGAATATATTGGTGATTGACTAATAACTATTTTTGAACTTTGAATTGGATTCATTCCATTTACAGTACCATTAATAACTTTAAAATTTGGTGTTGTACTAACACATTCATTATTTTGAAATGTTGATATTAAAACTGATGTTGATTCATTCTCATCACATGATTCATTATTTATAAACTGTGTTACTTTTAATATTTCTTCATTACCACTATTACTACTACTACTATTTACACTTGTGATTAACCAACTATCTAATGAACCATCAAGTGATTGACCTATATTATAAATACATTTATTAAGTGCTATTGAGAAACCAACACCAAAAGGTTTACCATTACAATTATTTCCTGTATTATGTGGTAAGAAATTTACAAATTGTGAATTAATTAATCCAATAGTTGATGCAAGTAATAAAAGTGTGTATATAAATTTCATCTTTTTTTAATCAATGACCAAATTATTTTTGTCAGAAAACAGAGCCATATTTATAAAAAAAAAAAAAAAAAATAAAAAAATTAAAAATAAAAATCAATCGAATTGGATGATTATTCTTTTGACAGAATGTGATATTCTTAATTAATATTACCTTTGCTGAATAATAGAAAAGTAATTTAACTTTCATTCAATGAAAATTATTGTGAGAGTTTGTTGTTTTATTATTGTTACAAAAAGTACTATTAAATATATCCAATAGTAATTTTATTTAAATTTTTTATGTATTTTTATATTTTTTTGTTGTTTTTTTTCTTTTATAACTGTACTACTTTTTTTCATATTATTATCTTTTTATTTATTCTGTTTGAATAAAGAACAGTTGTTAGTATTATGACTATAATATTGAACAATAGTAATAATTATAATAATAACAATAATTAATACAAACTTTTAGAGAAAAGAGTGTTTACAAATAAGTCATATTTTACTTGTTTTTGTTCATTTTCAGAAATTGATAACAATTCTTGTAATTCTGCTTCAGTTAATTTATCACCCAATGATAATAATGCTTTTGAAAGATCTTTAGTTGGAATATAACCATTATTATCTGGATCAAATGTTCTAAATGCATTCATTAAAATTTGTTCATTTGAAGTCTATTGATAGTGATAATATGAAATGTTAGTATAACTGACAAATGTATTCATCACACATGAAATATTGTAATTTTGTCGCGATGTCAGTTTTTAATTATTTGAAAAGTTGGTTTTTCAAAAAAAAAATTTATATAAAAAAAAAAAAAAGTTTTTTGTGTGGGTGGTTGAAAAAGTTATCATGATATTGTGAGTGAGTGTTTGTGTTGTGTTAGATGGTACTTAATTATAAGTCATATGAATTATAATAATAAAAACCAATAATATAACATTGAGTTGAGTATGAATGTTGTGTATGTGTGTGAGTGTGTGTATTGGATGATATATATATATATATATATGCGAAAGAGTGAAATATGAATAAATAAAACATACTTGTTTCATACGACGTGACATCATTGACATAAATTCTGGGAAACCAATAGCACCAGATTTGGTTGTATCTGCTTCAGCAAACATAGCATCTAATTGTTCTTCTAATACAAATACACCAAATTGTTTAAGGGTAACTTTTAATGCATCCTTTTTAATGAAACCAGTTCTATCTTTATCAAAAAGTTCAAAAGCTTCTTTTAATTCAGCAACTTGATCTTCTCCTAAAACAACTGATGATTCTTCTCTATTTAATCTTCTTTTTGCGGTGGCCTAATTTATTATTATTATTATTATTAAACATGTTAAAATCAAATTACACCATTTTAAATTTATTTTATTATTCTAATTGGTTGATTATTATTTATTTCATTTTTTAGTCTCTTTCCTGTGTCCATTAATTAATTTAATAATAATTACCATTGTTTATATATATATGATTTTGGTTTTGGGTGTTTTTAATAAAAAATTTGAATGAAAAATACTAATAATACAGAAATTTAAAAATATAAAAAAAAAAAAAATAAAAAAAAAAAAAAAAAAATTATTTTTTTAAAAAAAAAAAAAAAAAAAAAAAAAAAAAAAAAAAAATCTTTTTTTCCGACCTCCATCAAAATGGTTTTGTAAGATATTTTCAAATAATAAACGAAAAAGCTTCCTTTAGAACCCATATAATTGATATTTTACTGAGTTATGATGATGTGTTATTAATTTAGGTTTTCACAATATATGTTCTTGTGATTGATGGAATATATAGTTCAAAGAATATTGATATATGTTATAAAAATTTTGTATGGTGATAAATTTTCCGTTACCACAAAATTAAAAAAAAAAAAATTTCACATATTTATAGTGTAGTCTTTTGAATTCAAAAGTATGTTTTTTTTGACCATTGTTCCATTACTTTTTAAAAAATTATTTTCATGGCGATTTAAATTATCGCACAATATTAATATTTGTCAAGAAACAACCAATCGGCATTTGATCTTTGAGATACTGGATTCCATAACCAATATGTCAAATGACTGAAATTTAAAAGTGGGAGAGATTAGTAATTGATAGAAAGAGCCCAATGAGCGGTTGACCCCCGAAAAGTCTCAGCATAATAATAATCAACAAAAGAATTCAATCAAATTAAATGGGAGTCAATTTAGTAGTTTGGTAATTGATCAAAGAAAATCGCAGGAAGTGGATTGTATCGCCGTTAATTTACACATAGGTGATTACTATCTCAAATGAATTGTGACGGGCCTCAAAAGATGAAAAGTTTTGCCTGTTAACAGTGATACAAGTTTCCCAAGAGGTTGTTTCTTTTTTTTTTTAATATTTTTTTATTTTAAAATTTCCTTTTGAAAAATAAATTGACTCTAATGATTGCAGTAATATCTGGATTAATAATCCAACAGTAACTCTTTGATTTGAATGCAACGATAAAGATGTAATTGATGGTATATCTTGATACATTGTATTATCTTGTGGGTATATTAAAATTAAATTTAATAAAAGAGTATGAAAGTAATGATAATGTATTAATGATCAGACAAACAAATGATAAAACAAACAGAAAAAAAAAAAAAAAAAAAAAAAAAAAAAAAAAAAAAAATAAAAAAAAAAAAAAAAAAAAAAAAAAAAATAAAAAAAAAAAAAAAAAAAAAAAAAAAAAAAAAAAGGATTTAAATGATATAGAAAAACAACATGAAAATATATAATATATTATCTGTTAATTGTGATTTTTTTATATTATTTTTAATTCACATAAATTAAAAGTTGAAATTTAATCAATTATTCCTCCTTATTTGGATATTGGTGGAGTTTTAAAAATATTAAAATAAATAATAATAATAATAAAGCAAACAAATAAAGATAACACAACAACAACAAAAAAATTATGAAAGAAAAAAAAAAAATTTTTTTTTTTTTTTTTTTTTTTTTTTTTTTTTTTTCTTTTTTTTTAAAATTTTTTTTTTCTGTTCATTTATTTTCATTAAAAACACACACAAAAAGAAAGATATAAGAGTTTTTCTTTTTTATAAAATTATTATTACATACATATACACATTACATAAACACACACATATATAATATAAAGATGGTACATCAATTATCAAGCACTTATTTCTTTTACTATATGCCAAAAAGACCAAAGACAATGAACGATTATTTAACTGGTCTTCAATGTATTTCAGGTCCAATTAAAACTGTATGTAAAACAATATCATCATATCATTCATAATCACACACATAAACACACTCATTCCCACTCATTGTAGTGTTACTAGTTTACATATTTGGATCTGTCTTTTTTCAAATCACGATCAATCGATTTTTCCATTATTTTTTTTTTTTTGAAGAGATTTTTCAAAAATTATTTTTCATATGATTTTATGAACATCAACCGGTAATTCCAAATGATATTGATTACTAATAATCAACATTCACACACAATATATAGGTTGAAGATTTTTGGAGTTATTACAGTCATATGATTAGACCAGTCGATGAATTTTCACAATTGAGTGATATTTATTTTTTTAGAGAAGGAATTAAACCAATTTGGGAAGATAATGAAAATAAAGATGGTGGTAAATTCGTTGTTAAAACAAGAAGAAACTATACCTCAAAATGGTGGGAAGATTTAGTAAGTATATTTCTTGATGTCAGTTTAATGTTGTACAACACATTATACTAACAACACAGGAAATATTTACAGTTATTAGCATTTATCGGTGAAACAGTTGATGGTGTTGAAAATATAAATGGTATTGTTATTTCATTTAGATCAAATGATAACAATCTTATTGGTATTTGGAATAAAAATAGTGAAGAAACTGATAGGTTATTGTAGGTATTTTCATTTTATAGTAATAACAATATAACAACCAACCGGTCATATATTAATATTAGAGTAAATGTATTATCCACAGGACAAGTTTAAAACAATTATTTAAAATTGATAAATTAGATTATAAACCACATTTTAATAGAATGCAAAAAGAAGAACAATTTCATAAAGATGGATCAAGTTTACAATCGTCATCATCAACATCATTAAATGAAAGTGGAAATGGTATTATTGATGGTGGATCATTAGGTGATAGTTTTGATTTCATAAAACAACAACAACAACAATTACAACAATTACAACAATTACAATCCTCATTAAATTCACCCAATAGCAACAACAACACAACAGCTGCAAATACATCATCCACATCATTACAATCACCACAACAAATTCAACAATATCTTCAACAATTCCAACAACAACAACAACAACAACAACAACAACAACAACAACAACAACACCAACAACAATACCTTCAACAATTTCAACAATTTGGATTCTCTCAAAATCCACTCGGAAAACAAAGTTAAATAAAAATTAATTATAATAATAATAATAACTCTACTACTACTCAAAAACAACAACACCACCATTGTATTAAATTAAACAAAAATAATTAAAAAAAAAAAAAAAACACCACCAAAACAAAAAAAAAAAAAACCCCCCAATTTATTAAATAAAAAAAAAAAAAAAAAAAAAAAAAAACAAAAAAAAAAAAAAAAAAAAAAAAAAACTAGTTTACTATTTTACTTCTATTATTATTATACTACTATTTATTGAAATATATTTAAATAATTAAAATTATTTTCATTTATAATTTTAAATAATCTATTGATTTCTAATGTTGTGTACCATTTTTCGAAAATGTAAGAATGATGTTCATAAAGATATTGTAATACATTTAATCTACCATAATATGCTAATGAAGATAAGATAATGAAAAACAAAGATTCTTTTGATTCATCAGAATTATTTGGTTGTTCAAATTCATCAAATTTTGAAAGTATTGATAAAATTATTTGTAAATCACCATTTTCACCAATTTTTTTAAATGTTGAACTACAATCATTAAATAGTTGATTCGATTCTTCAATGTTTTTAAATTTACAAATGTAAATAAATTCTTTTATCATTGATTTTGAAATTCCTTTAATTCTTGAAGTGTTGGTTGTTGTTGAATTTACTATTATTTTACAATCATTATCAACTTGAATTATTTCATTTTTTAATGACCAATCTATAAATTTTATAAATTCTTTTGTTGTTATATTATGAAGTGATGTTGAAAAATCAATTGTAAAATTTGTATTTTCAATATAAAATTGAATATCATTTGATTTTAATTGAATATTACCACCATTACTTGTAAATCTAAGATAATTAAATAATTCATTTGTTCTAGTTCTATTAATTGAATTTAATGGAAACATTATTTTATTTTCATCATTACTTGTTATATATTTAAATATTTGTAAATTTGGTAAAAATTGAAATGTAATTGTATCTTGATTTAATTTCATCTTTTCTTGAAGATATTTTAATAATTGTAATGATGATGATGATGATGATGATGATGATGAATTAGTTGAAGAGGAAGATGATGGAGATGATGATTTACAAATTGATAAAATTATATCTTTAAATTCATTTTTAAAATTATCATTATAATATAAATTGAATA
This sequence comes from Dictyostelium capitatum, assembly GCA_015252635.1. Taxonomy (NCBI): domain Eukaryota; phylum Evosea; class Eumycetozoa; order Dictyosteliales; family Dictyosteliaceae; genus Dictyostelium; species Dictyostelium capitatum. The sequence goes on from JACAFY010013050.1 coordinate 17,576, forward strand.
TATCAATTGATTTAATTGATTGAATTATATCAATTGCACAAGGATCAATTATAATTGTATATTTAGGTTCATAATTTATAAATTGAAAATATGATTTCAATATTGATAATTCATTATTTGCAACTAACAATCTAATCATAATATGTGAATCAATTTCAACCAATTCTATAAATTGTTTAATAAATTCCAATTTAAATGAATCTGATGATGATGTACAATTTGAAAATAATATATTTGGAAATGAACGTTCATATAATAATATTTTATAACCACCAAATACATAATCTTTACATTGTTGAATTAATTGTAAATTCCCATAATTTAATGATAATATATAATCTTTATTATAATGTATACATTTATTTGTACAATTATCATAAATTGTTGAAATTGATTCATCATCTTTAAATGATAAATAAAATTGTAATTTATAATTATCACAACCAGTTGTATTAACATTTTTACCATTACCACCACCACCACCACCACAATTATCATAATAAAATTGAATTAATTCTTTTACACCATTACATTCATTTGAATTTGTAAATTCTGAAATTTCTTTATTTAATTGATCCAATGTAAAATTTGAAATGTTTAATATATTATCATTACCATCATTACCATCATTGTCATCATCATTATTATTTCTTATTGATGGTTTTAAAAGTACCATTAATTTATATGAATCAATTAAATTTTTTAATTTAAATTTATTTTTATATGGACAATTACTTGTATAAAATGATTTAATTGATATAAATGTTGGTACAATTTTAAAATGATCAATTAATAATAATATTATTTTAAAAATGTTTTTCCATTTACCTTGATAATATAATGAAAAATTATAAATTTCATCTAAATCTTGATTATCTTGATTAAAATTATTTAATATAAATTTTAATATTTCAATATCACCAACATTAATTGCACATTTAATTAAATCAATTGTAATTATTAATTTATGATTATCAACCAATACTTGTAATGCTGATATACATTTACATTTTATAATTATAAATTCTATATTATTTTGATACATTTTAAATAAATGACAATCATAATAATTTGCAAATAATTTGTTATAAAATGAATAATCTTCATTACCATTACCACCACGAATAAATGAAAATAATTCAACTAGACAACCTTGTTTTTCAATTTCTTTATTTATTGGTACTTCATCGGGATCATTAAATACTAGATATTCACCTCTTTTCACTTTATATATTAATAATTCTTTCCATCCCATTTTAATCATTAATAAAACTGATATTATATCATCATATTTCATTACACCAATTTTACTACCATCATAATCTATTGATTTAAATATTTTCTTAAAAAGTACAACATTTTTAAATACTTTTTTAAATAACTGTTCCATATGTGTATTTTTTATTGTTGAGTGCGTGGTGTATTTTTTTTTAATTTTTATAAAATTTTTTAAAAAATCAAAAAAAATGAAAAAATTGAAAAAAAATTAAAAAAAAAAAAAAAAAATTATTTTTTTAATTTTCGTTGTCATATGTTCACCAACGAAAGAGTTACACATTTTTAAATTGATATTATCTCTATATTATATAGTATATTTTTGTATTTGTATGTTCCTAATATATTGTGATATCATTATGACTAATCAAATCCTCATAAACTATCATCATACAGTAATTGGTATTTGTTTAACTGTCATATAATACCAAATTTTATAAAATTTTATCAAATTCTTGGATCATATCTATGCAGATTATTCGGTTTATTTATATATTTATTTGTTATTTATACACGTATACTTTTATTAGTATTGCCATCTTTATTTTTATTTTTATTTTTACTTGTTACTGTTAAATTTAACATCAATATCATTTACACCATAATAATAATTATATACAAAATATAGAAATTCATAATATCTACTATCACTAATTTGTTTTGTGTGAGTTTGTGTATGTGTGTGTATGTGTTTATGTAATTTTTTTTTAATATCCAAGTGTTTTTTATTTTCAGAAAGTTAATGTGGGTGGTTTAATTTTTAAAATTATTGTAAAAATCATCAAAAGTTAATCTTGTTATTTTGTGCGTGTTTTTGATATACTGTTTTAGTATTTCATGTGGTGATGTGTCTTATAATATATATAAAAAACGTAATTATCTCAAAAGTGGATAAATTTTAATAATAAATGATAAAAAAATTAAAAAAAAAAAAAAAGAGGATGTCCAAATTAAAAACAAAACACGTGCTCATTTATAATCATTCTTCATTATTTACTTTATTAATATAAAACATAACTGAAGAACTTTATTTAATAATAATATTAAAATTATTTAAAAAAAACGTATTTATACACAAAACAAAATTAATATTTAAATATTTAAAACTATAAATCATAAAAATGAATTACCAACAACAACAACAACAATATAAACAACAACATATACAAAAGCAACAACAACAACAAAGTGTAGTACTACACCAACAACAACAGCAAAATACAGTACAGCAACAAAGTGTAGTACCACAACAACAACAACAACAAAATGTAGTACAACAACAACAACAACAACAAAATGTAGTACTACAACAACAACAACAGCAATGTACAATTGATATTCCTGAACAACCTGAAATTGAAGAAATAAAACATAAAATCCCAGAAACTGTTGCATGGTCTGGTGATATAGTTGCATTTACACCTGAATATCAACAAGAATTCTTGAATCATCTTTCATCAAAAGAGTATAATTCTATTGTAGCTAAATTTGATAAACATGTAAAGAAATATCAGTTCTATAGAAGACTTGGATTTTGGATTGTTTTATTCTTGTTTGTTTTAGTTCCATTACTACCAATATATGGTGGTGTTAAAAAAGGTGTTGTTGATGTACCTTTGATTATGGTTGCATTTGGTATTTGTACTTTATTGTTCTTTTCATATCTTTTAATTGTTAAAATTAAAAATAGAAAAGTAAGTGCGTTTATTTATTATATTAACAAAAAAAAATATAATTTGTACTAATAACCATAATGATCTTATTATTATTATTATTATTATTATTATTATTATTATTATTATTATTGTCAATTAATATAGTGTTATGCTGATATGAAAGAATTAGCACGTGAAATAAATGTACAATTTTCAGCACGTAATTTTAGAATTGAAACTGTTGATGAAATGTTGGATTCAGATGAACATACTAATACTCCACATATTGTAATTTGTTGTCCTGTTAATTATAATCGTCAAATTTCTTCAATTGGTTCTCAACAATTACAACAACAAAAACAACAAAACCAACAAAAACAAAAACAATCAATGCAATCACAATCTAGAAACTCTCAAATTTTTTCACTTAATAATGACTTTAGTCAAAGTATAAACTATGATGGTGCAAGTGATTCTACACCATTATTACAAAAAGATGATATTATGTTTTAAAATTTTCAAGATCAAACGTGTTGTTTAAAAAAAAATAAATAAATTTTAACTTTTTTATATTTAAATATTTGTAATTATGTTTTGTGTAAACTTTTAAAAATTTGTTGTTTATTTACTATTTACAAAAAAAAAAAAAAAAAGTAATTGAAGATAATTTAGTAGTTTATGAAAATAATAAAGAAATCTTTATTAGATTGGTTTGTGTTTGTTGAATTTAGTTTCCACCTCTTAATCTTAAAACTAAATGGAGAGTTGATTCCTTTTGGATATTGTAATCAGATAATGTACGACCATCTTCTAATTGTTTACCAGCAAATATTAAACGTTGTTGATCTGGTGGAATACCATCTTTATCTTGAATCCTGTCTATTATAAACATATACGAGCCCA